>JAQFVV010000206.1:0-190000 GCA_028023455.1 Epiperipatus broadwayi
AACTGAATCATAAGCTGAAATTAGATTAATAAAAACAGTACAACTGTTTAATGTCTCTTGCAAACTTGTTTAATGTGAATTATTAAAATTAATGAAAGTATGCTGGTCATAAACTCTAACTGCTCTTATTAATAAATAGCTTTCAGCTACTGCTATTTTTTTAATGAAGATTCATTTAAATAGGCTTATATAAAACACTTTAATAATATTAAGTAATAGTTCTTGGATTAATTCATTTAGAAGCTGCTATAATTTTGTTTTTTGAGAACATTCTTGGAACATGGTTTATATGAATAATATTACTGAATAGTTTTAACTATCATACTTTGAATTTTTATCATAACTTTTTTATTACAAATTATGTGTTTCTTGGCTTAAGACAATTAATAGCAAGTTTAAATTCACCCTTGTCTACTGACTTTATTAAATTAATATTAGAGGATTGTTTTATATAGCGCTATGTTTTTTATAATATAATAAATATGATACTAAGCCAATGCACATGTGCTTTAAAGATAAATTATAAAATGAATATTGTGAAGATTTCACAAACATCATTTATTCAAGCATAATAAATGTAATTTAAGTGATTGCTTAATATCTTCACACTCTCATTTCCATACGCTTAATATTTGCTCATACATAAATGTTTGGGTCTAAAGGATGGGTGGATTCATCCCATCTTTTCTAAAAAACTATATATTGTGTCTGAAAAAGTGAGAGTATTCATTTATAATTTATCTTTAAAGTGCATGTGCATTGGCTTAATTTCTAATATCACTATTAGAGGATTGTTGTAAAGATAAGACTCTACCTAAGTTTTAATAATGCTTGTTCTCCTCAATCTTTAATTTAGAAGCCTGATATATAAGACTAAAAGTCTTGTCTAGCACTAGCACTAGTGCCTTTTAAATGTATATTTGTACTATTAATATTATGTATAAATAACCAGGATTTTCAATGAGATATCATATTTTGTGCTTCCATATTTTGTCTCCAATTTTTCTTTCTAGCATCATCTAGAGATTTAATAAATTTATCAGCAATTATTAGATTTTCATTAGAAAAATACTTGTCTAACATCCACTAATCTGAATTGATTATTTTAAATAGATTTTAGGTAAAAAATAAAACTAATATGGTGACAATAGATGTCTAGCAAATATTTGCTTAGAAGCGAAGTTTTTTCACTGTACACACTTTATTAAATTACTTTTTAAAAGGTTAGTGTTATTGCTGTTTATAGAACTTTAGTTTCAATTTGAGATATTACATTTCCATTGTGAAAACTATTTTCAATTCTCTATTTTAATGCCAAATAGTGTTTGTCAATGATTATGATGTGCATCTGAATCAAGAGTGATTTTTTTCTGGCCTGTAAGCCAACTTGGCCCTTTAGAATCTCTCTTTTTAGCCTTTGGATGTTTTCATAAATACAAATAAAATGTCCTTTGTATAAACTTATATTTAAACACATAGTGTGAATATTGAATTCATAGTTAATATATAAGGTATATGAGCACAGACTTTCACATGACCCACAACTCTCCACACTATCTCATAACATTGATACACCCAAACACATATGTGTCGAAAAAGATAAATAATCACCAATATATGTATTTTATGCTAAACCAGCAATCATCAGTTGGTCCAGATTACTATCTTCACACATGTATACCAAAAGTGCTCATATATATATATATATTAATATAGCCAGACCTCATACTTTAATGGACAGGCTTCAATCTACTCCACACTCCAACTCTTCAACCATCCTTCCAATTGAAAATCTGATAATGGAATGCTCTAAGGCCACCCTGAGGCTGAGATTCTTGTCACACCCATGTTGACCTAAGGTAACCTGACCCCTCATGTACAGGACATAATCCATTTAATACATATACAAGGGATGGGCAGACATCTCTACTATGTAATAACTGAAACATGCAGGCTCATTATATTTTGACATGTATGTGTTTGGGTGTATCAGTGTTATGAGCTAGTGTGGAAAGTGGTGGGTCATGTAAAAGACTGTGCTCATATACCCTATATATTACATATATAGACACAGGTATATAATAAGCCTGTGTGATTCAGTTATTTCATAGTTAAGTAAAATAAAATACTTTCTCTCCGATCTTTATAGTAGTTCTAATTCATTCTATTACAGATGCAATATCCAAAAAAAATATCTATAATATGTGAACTGACTATGGATTTAATATACAATGCTCATGGTGGTTTTTTTTGTTTTAAAGTGACTTTCACAGACAAATGTATAGTAGCAGACCTAAAACTCGAAATTTACTTAATTTCATTATTATTATTTTGAATTTAATTTTTTTATTAGAATGGCTACACCAAATAAGATAAGAAAATTGATGCAAAAAATGACCACATTCCAAAAGAAATTGATTATCAATTTATATATTTTTATATAGAAAGAAATATAAAACTATTATTATAAAGTGCCAAAAACTTTGAAATTATTCAATTGGAAGTCAATCTCTGATAATGCGCTATTTCTTAAATATAAATTTCCAAGCACTCACCCATGGTAAGACTTTAAAAAACTTAAGTGAATCACTTAAGTTTAGAGTATAGATTCTATATACCAACTTTTACAGACCATGCTTATATCAGGGCTTGAGTCTATTGTGTGTCTGTTATTATAATCAAATATGCAATTGTACAAATCTATTTAACCCATCACAGGAGAAAAAAACAGTGTCTCATTTTAACCATCTATGATTAGACAAACATGACTTATAAATGTAAATCTGTTATTATAAAGTGCTGAAAACATTGAAATTGTTCAAATAGAAGTCAATCTTTGTAAATGATCTATTTCTTAAATATTATAAACTTCCATGCACTCACCCATCAGTAAGAGTTTAAAAAACTTTGAGTGATTTTCTTATGTTTAGAGCACATATTCTTTATATACAGCAATCTTAAGACCATGCTTAAATCATGGCTGAGTCTACTGTGTGTCTGATTGTACAATTGAGTATTTAATTATAACATCAGGCACACAATAGACTCAAGCAATGATTGAAGCATGGTCTGTAAGGGTTGGTGTATATAGAATGTACTCTCTAAACTTAAGTGATTCACTTAATTTTTTTAAACTTTTACTGTTGGGTGAGTGCATGAAAATTTAAAATATTTAAGAAATAGTGCATTATCAGAGATTGACTTCTATTTGAATAATTTCAAAGTTTTCAGCACTTTATAATAATAGATTTACATTTAAAAGTCATGTTTGTCTAATCATAGGTCGTAAAAAATGAGACACAGTCTTTCTCCTGTGATGGATTAATCACCTTTTCGAGCAGTTGATCCAAATTATTTAGTCTTTTGTCCAATTCACTCCCTAGTGATTTTTTTATAAGTATTATATGTTAAAATGCATGTAAAATGGTATATTTTAGTATAATAATTGTTTCCCCAAAAATTGTGCGCAAAAAAGGCAGGAAATTCAAAATTCCCACCCTGACATATTTAGCCATTGTCTGTTGTCAATGCTGTAAAATGTTTGGTGTTTTACAACATTGTAGTTTCCAATGATGCAAAAATGTGCTTATTTGTGAATTTATTATGCTTTTAGATATTTTTTTTTAAATAATGTGCACTATATTTATTAGATATCAAGAAATAAAAATATTTAATAACTTATTTTGACTTGAAATACTTTATTTTCAAAAATATAACATTATATTAGCAGTTAACATAAATATGGCCTGAAGCAAATTAGAAAAGTAGTTTTGACATAAACAATCTACTTTATATTTACAAGTAAGAAAATATTGCAATTTTGTAATAAATATTCAAAAAATTTAAACTTTTAAAACATTATTCATTAGATATAAGAGAAATAAATAATTATTCATTTCAATGTTTAAAAATAATAAGGATTAAAAATATTTTGTTGATTTCATAAACTGAAAATAATCTTTCTAGAAACAATGATGTGTACTGTATTTCTTCTGATTGCAATCTTATTTTTTTAATATTTACAAAAACAAAATGTGAACATTTAAAATTTATTTCAGTAGGAAACAAAATATCTATCAAATAAAGTCAAATTTATTATTTTCTAAAAAGTTATAATCATTTTATCATATATTTTACATTGATGTGTAAGACAAAGAAAAATATCAGAAAATGCTGAAAAGTAACAGGTGTGATGCTGCATTTTAGAATGATTGTTTCTTTCCTCTCCAACAATTTTGTTGTAATCAGAATATTTTAAAAATAGTGCCACTTAGTTTTGTGTTATTTATTAACTGAAATATTTTCCAGACATCAAACACATGAATTTATTGTGTCTTTCTAAAATATTCAAACAGAAGTCAATCTTTCATAATGCACTATTCCTTAAATATCATAAATTACCACTCACCCTCTTGCCAGTAAGAGTTTAAAAAACAACTGAATCATTTAAGTTTAGAGCATACATTCTATATACACTAACTTTTTACAGACCATGCTTAAATCAGGTCTTGAGTCCATGGTGTGCCTGATATTATAATCAAATATTCAATTGTACAAATCTATTTAACCCATTGCAGGAGAAAGACAGTGTCTTATTTTAAACACCCATGATTAGACAAACATGACTTTTAAATGTAAATCTATTATTATAAAGTGCTGAAAACTTTGAAATTATTCAAGTGGAAGTCAATCTCTGATAATACCTATTTCTTAAATATTATAAATTTCTACACACTTGCTCACCAGTAAGAGTTTAAAAAACTTAAGTGAATCACTTAAGTTTAGAGTGTACATTCTATATGCACCAAATCTTATAGACCATGCTTAAATCAGCTAGAGTCTTTTGACTGCCTGATGTCATAATAAAATATTCAATTGACAAATCTATTTAAGATAGGAAATTTGAAAAGGAGTTTTCATAAGTAATGACATATTTTATAAAAAGTACAAACAAGTTAGAAAATTCTTTGAAAGCAAGTTATACTTGTTTTAAAAAAAAATATCAAAAAATTCAAAGTTATTTTTGAAAGAAAATTTATAAAAGAGTGCATAATAGTTGATAAATAATTAATTTGTCCAGAACATGAAAAGAAATTTGAGAATATAAATATGTCATGAAGAATAGTTTAAAGATAAATTGGAAAAATTGTCATTAATTTTGTCATTTATAAAAGTATTATAGATCTCATTTAAAAAGGCAAAGTTGAAATTATCCTATAACATGAAAAATTGGCTACCTTTAATTTTTACTGATAAATTGATTAAATTTTAGATCAAATATAGCACAATAATAATTTTGTATGGACTATGAATAAATATCCAAATGGTCCTTAGCAGAAAAAAAATCTTCATCTCTGATCTAATTAGTAGGATGCTAAAATAATTTATATCAAGGAAGTATTAAGAGTTGGTAAACTATTATCTGCGATGATCAAGAATTTTCATTTGCTTGTAGCACTTTATAATTTAGTTATGTAAACTTTTTTTGGCAGAAAATCCAACATACAAACAGTAACAAATTTCTGATGATCAATCTCAATATCATTGGCTATTGTTACTTATGTCAATCACATATCTTGTTAATCTATGAATGAGTATGGAAATAAAATATAGTGCTATATATGTGTGCATAAATGTGTACCAAGGTATTGTGTTTGTTTATACTATTGTGGCATTTTTAGTGAACATATCTATTAGTAGTCAAGTAGTGAAGATCCTCAAGCAGTTGTTTGTTCATATGCTGAAAGTAGAAAATAGTTCCAATTTAATAAATTTTCTTAAATATCTGATTTTTATTTATAGACACATAATTGAAATATTTTGTTTAAAACAAAGTCAAAAGAAGAGAATCAGATATGGATAGAATAGGAAAAAAAAATAAAGATAAACCATATTAGAAACTAATGACTTTCCAAAAAAATCAATTTGCATTATGAAATTTATTATATAAAAATAGTTTTTGTTCAATAAATCCAGAAAACAGATCAATAGTAATAGTCAAAGTAATGTTAAATAATAAACAGTATATAAAACCATTTTCTTTTTTTCATTTTGTAGTTATATGTTAAAATATTTCCATCCTCTTGTTGAATTGTTAGATGTTTTTTTTAAGAAAAATTAAATGTTTTTTTAGTTATCTTTTTTTAAATATACTAATTTGCTCCTAATAACACGTAGATTAGTATAGAATATAACGTTTTTGTGTTGTTCCTAACAGATGAAAGTATTTAAAAATGCAACTAAAGATTGATATTTATTAAAATAAAAATAGTTTTAGCAATTTGAACAAAAGATGGCTTTTTGATTATTATGCTATAGAAAATTGTTTTGTTTTTTTGTTGTTTTTTTTTTCAAAAGAAAAACACTTCTACTATATCATTCCCTTTATTAATGTAATCTGGTCATTTAAACAATTAAATTATCTTTCTGTTTTTTGATAGAAATTGTGATGTCTGGATAGAATTTTGATAATGAAGAAATCTATATTGTGAATGATTTCTAAAATATGATGAATGGGATTTGGAAATGATCAATATTATTATATGAACATAAGTTTATCTCTTCTAGATCTTTATCATAATTTATAAAACAATTAAATAATCTTTTGTTTAGACTAACTAATCAAAAAAGCTAATAGCTTTAAATCTGCTTTATTATTTATTACTACCAACTATTTTCTTAATTTTAGTTACATAAAACATTTTTCTGATTAAATACCTGACAGACTTATGGTAATATATTTAACTTGATGACTTATGGTAATATATTTAACTTGATTGAAGTGCTTTTGGTAGAAATAACTTGATACTAAAAGGAAATATGCCTATGTGTTTGAAAAGAAAGGTTTTTAATGAATGTGTTTTGCCAGTTCTTACTTATGGATCTGAGACTCAGACACTTAATAGAAGAGCAATACAGAGACTTCAGACCACTCAAAGAAATATGGAGAAGATCGGATCTTCCGCAACAAAAAGAGATCAAAAATGCAATATATGGATAAGAGAACAAACAGGTGTTATTGACCATATTAAAAAAGTTAAAAGACTGAAGTAAAGTTGGGCTGGACATATTGCTAGAAGAGATGATAATAGATGGACAATTGTGAGATAGACACAAATGAAATAAGAAAGTGCACAAGGGTAATGTGGAGAAGAGAAGCTAAAGATCAGAGAAGATGGTTTAAACTTGAAGAGACATTCATCCTGCACTGGATTGATAATTGTTGATGATTATGATGATTTGACTAATTTCAAAAATTAATCTATAATCTCTGCAATAATCACTTCAGTGAGCTTTGTGATCAAATGATGGCAAGTACAATTCAGCAGCATAACATTCATGTTAGAACAATTGAATGCATACTTTATAAATCCAATATATATGTTTACATATACATAAATCATTGAATTGATATATATATATATATATATATATATATATATATATATATATATATATATATATATATATATATATATATATATATATATATATATATATATAATCAAAACTACCCCAAATCCAAAATTAAACCAGACCAGCATAAAAATAATATTAAAACACAACCTAAGGTTTCACTGCTACAAGCAGACTTCTCAAGTGTAAAGAACTACAAAACTACACAATATATATAATATTAAAAACTACCCACAAATCCATTCACTTCCCATCCACCCTTAATATTAAAAGAACTCTTTAAGTTAATTAAAAGTATTTTATTTAATAGTAATATTTGTAAGGATGTAAAGGTTAAAGAAAAATATGATTTTATTTCTTTGCCATTTAAATTGTCTTCTTATAAAATTGTGTGTAGAAATAGTAAATTGTTTGGAAATAAGAAAATTGCTTGGAAAAGGGGTGTAACATTGAATAATTTATTAAATAATACAAAAGAAGTTTTTTGCTAAAAAGACTATTCCTGGGTAGTATATTTTATTCCTTGTTTATTGTAAGAAGATTTACATAGGTCAGAATGGTTTGAGTTTAAATGAAAGAATACAGGTTCATAAAAGTAGGGTTAAAAATAGATATCTTAGTTCTGCTTTGTATGTCCATGAAAAAGATACAGGCCACACTATTGATTTTGATGAAGCTAAGGTGGTCTTCTTTGAGAGAAATGAAATCAAAAGAAGAATTAAAGAGTCTTTATTATTGAAAATTTATTATTCTGAAGCAATTAACTTATTTAAGAGTTATTTTAATATTAAGGGTGGATGGGAAGTGAATGGATTTGTGGGTAGTTTTTAATATTATATATATATATATATTGTGTAGTTCTTTACACTTGAAAAGTGTGCTTGTAGCAGTGAAACCTTAGGTTGTGTTTTAATATTATTTTTATGCTGGTCTGGTTTAATTTTAGATTTGGGGTAGTTTTGATTTTATATTGACTAGTTTAGCTTTATGCTTGTAATGTTTATATATATATATATATATATATATATATATATATATATATATATATATATATATATATATATATATATATATATATATATATATATATCAAATCAAGGCCTTTGAGCATTCCATCATCAGATTTTCAATTGGATAGATGGTTGAAGAGTTGGAGTGTGGAGTAGATTAAAGCCTGTCCATTAAAGTATAAGGTTTGGCTATCTTAATATGTATATGAGCACTTATAGTATATATGTGTAGAGATGGTAATCTGGACCAACTGATGATTTCTGGTTTAGCATGAAATACATTTATTGGTGATTATTTATCTTTTCAACATATATGTGTTCAAGTGTATCAATGTTATCAGATAGTGTGGAAAGTGGTGGGTCATGTAAAAGTCTGTGCTCATGTACCCTATATATTACATATATAAACACAGGTATATAATACGCCTGTGTGTTTTAGTTATTTCAAAATTAATAATATGGCCTATATATATATAAAGAAAATATTTAGATGTTTTAAATATTTTTTATATTTTATAAAGGAATATATATTTAAAATACAATTTCAAAAATAAACACTTATAAAAATTTATTTCTAGGTTGCATTTTGTTTTTGATATGTGAACATTAATTTTTTTTTTTTTTTAAAAAATCATTATTTCATATAAGACCTAGAAAATAAATTTTAATAATAAACTTTTTATAGTTATTTTCTTTCTCTTCTTTGATGATCAAATAAACTTTTTAGAATTGTCTTAACTAAGTTATTACTATATCATTCATAGATATAAACAAATTTATGTAAAACAACTCTTAAAATTCATCTTGTAATTTGATTGTTTAAATAAGAAACTGTGTTTTCATATATTATTTTATGAGACACTAAACAATTCTTGTTAATATAAAAAGTTATTAAAAAATGAGTTTTATTTAAAAAAAACATCTATTATATATTAATTTAACTGAATAAACTAGATATGCATCACTCTCTTTATTATTGAGTTTTATAGAAAGAGTGAAAAAAAAAGTTCGCAATGTAATTTAAAAATAAAAACAAAAAATAGTAGAATAAGTTTTGATCTTCTTTTCTTTTAATTTAATAACTTGTACAAGGAAATATAATATTTGTGTAATTTATTTCAGGATATTAAACGAACATTCTTTAAAAAAATACAAATATTTTTTTTCTCTAAAATTTGTATATACAGTAATTTGTTAACACTTATTTTCTATTATTTTATAATGCAACACACTAAAATTGAAGTGTTGTCAAAATTTTATCTTCATTCTCCCATAATCAATAACCAATTTCTAAGAATCATTTTATATATCATCAAACACATTTTTTCATGACATTTAATGAATCTGAAAAGAGTTTTATTATAGTTTTATAATAATTTAAATACAAATTTTTGATTATCATGGATATCTTATATACATTTTTTGTATAATCTGTACAAATTTTATATGTAACCTTTTATTTCTGTCTCCTTCTCTATTTTTTTTAAAGTTGGAATAACGATATGTATGTATGTAAGTCATTTATTTATGATTATTGAAATTGAAGAAAAAAATGAGTAAGAAAGGAAAAAACCTTGTTATTACTATATATAACCATATGTTTAACACAAGCATGGTCATATATATTACTTGTGGTTACTTATCATGCAACATTATGTTTTCATATATATATATATATTGTAACGGGAGAAAGATATTTGAGATTTGCATATACTGACCACGGGGGCGCTACTAGTCCGAAAATAGGAACTAGACATTTATTTTAAGGGTGGACAGGACATGCAAATCTAAATGCACCAAACTAAACTCAGGGAGAAACAAGATATCTTAATCATTGTTTAGACAGTTGAGAAATCAAAGCACAAAGACAAACATCAGCCAAATTAAGTTTAAACAATTTATTAATTTTATTAAAAGTTGGGCAATAGAATGAGGACACCTAGCCACGAATACAAAAGTGGCTTATAGTAACATACGCATACTTACCAGAGAGTGCACAAAAGTATGACAAACATGAAGGCAATAAACATTTTGGCAGCAAAATCCTCTCACTTAAAATATAAGGGGGGGTTAGGGTAATATCTTCTTGCTGGCCAGTTGTAAAATCACAAAAACAAACACCAACTCTAGCTTCCTAAATCAGAGATAATAAAACAGTTACTGTTCCGCTGGGCATCAACGAAACCAGTGCGAACGTTTGAGCAGTAATATTCTAATTACTGTCATTAAAATATAGCAGGACTGCTGTACATAATACTACATTCAAAGTAAATGTGGTTGATCTCACCTACAAGACAGCAACAGATATTTGATTATGATATTATGTAATCCAGAAAGAAATAGACTATTTTCAGACAACCCGAAGAAATAACTTGTCAAATAGCCAGCAAAAAGATTTTGTTGTTTGCACAAACAGTGCAAATGAAACATGCTTAAAGATTCTTTATTTTACAACTAAGGGCAGGTGAATAAATAAAGACTATGAAAACTGCCAATGCGTTTTGTAATAGTTATCGAAATAATCAGGTATATATTAAACATATAAAATACAATCTCCTAATGCACCCTCTGATAAACGAAAATTGCAAACAAACTTGTAATCTTAAAACTAAGATTCCAAGACACCCTTTAAATACTAGAAAAGATAAATACTGAAAATAAATAATTAATACAATCTTATAACATACTTATCATTAGATTGAGCGGAGATTTAATTAAACGCAATTTATTTACCCTGGCTAGAATAGGAAAAAGTTTAGCTTACAGTAAGGCAGAGTTCTAGTGATTTAGTGACAAGTGCACACTTTTGATAATAGTTCATCTTTCAGGTCCTTTGACAGTGGCAAGGTAGAGGCAGTGTTTATTTTAGAGGTTCATGGCATGATTGAAGGAGAGCTGGTAGGCGGGGGTCCATCCTTTGTTTAAATTAGCAAGACATTCTAATGATGGCAAAACTCATAGTGGCAGATTTTGACATCCTGCACAGCAATGAAGCTTGTCAATAATTATTTAAGTTTTTAGCAGGTCATAATCCAAGTGTCCTCTTTCTACACTGAATCTCCTCTATATCTAAATTGGCAGGCTATCCTTGCCTCACTACATTTCCCATGAAAAAATATTAATTTCCTACTCAATCTAATTTAAGTCTTCCAACCAGGGATAATTGAAACAAAAATGACAAATACAAAACTAAATCTCCGCTTTTTAGAATTAACTTTAAAATAATTACAATAAAAGCAACAGGAATATATAATTAACAAGTGTGCCTGTTTTTAATCAAATTGATTAAAACAGATGGTGAAGTAAACTATTTTACAATCAATTTTATAAACATTAAATAATCTATTTTAAAATATAAATGCGTATGTGTTTTAAATAATAATAAAAAAAAATTGAGCCTTAGACATTTAATGAAAATGAAGTTGTTTTCCCTTTTTAATTTTAGTAATAAAACCATTGAATTGGAAATCAATCCGGCTCAATATATATATATTGCTTATAATACTTCTTTCATACATGCTTCATTGTAAACAATTTTTTTTAAAAAAACTTCTTTATTTTCCTTACAATTTCGACTGTCCGGCAGTCTTCATCAGAGCTTTATCTATCTGCCTGTGCTTTTAATTGAAGTGTATATGAAAGAAGTATTATAAGCAATATATATATATATGAATATATAAAGATATGCAAAGAAAGTGAAAGAGAAAAATAAGAGAACATTATGTTTTAATATATTTTACCAAAAATGTTTTGTTCTGAAAGACTCCAAATTGTTACCAAATTTAAGCTTTTGCATGCTTTAGTGCAGTGTAGGGTCTGGCACATAAACTTCTTTATAAATTCCTAACCCAGTAATTCATCCAATTATATGCATTTGAAGACAAATTCGTTACATATACTATAGTTGCCAAATTAATAAGTAAATGTAGTATATAACTTTTATTTAACAAAATAAAACCCCATACTGAGATGATGAATGTATTCAAAAATAATTAATAAAAATATTTCCTTCTTCTTTTACTACTAGAAATTGTTTTACTTTTATTTAAAAGAGTAGTAACTGAAAAATATTTTAGTAATATATGTTTATTTTATTTCAATTGTTTCAAAATATCAATGAAAAAAATTAATGTTGCTGAACTTCTTCATAATATTATAAAAGTGTTTATTTTTTAAGATCATTTACGCAATGATTCATAAAAGCACAAGACCAATTAGTGAAAAAGTTTTCAACAAATTTTTATATGAGGATTTTCAATATAGATTTATTGATTAATGGCTAGTGAATTATTTTAAAGAATTACAAAAAAAAAAAATGAAATATTGAAGCTTATTGAACAATAAGTGTGTGGGTTTTCTTTGTAAAAGCTCAATAAACATGTTATGTCAGGATTGACACAATTAAAGCATTAGAAAAAAATCATTTTATATGTGTATATTGTTGTGACTTAATATTACCAGAATAAAAGCACATTACAGAAGTAAGATATTTTATTTTATTACAGCTAAGTTAAGAGTTGGTAAATAAAATACTTTGATTTTATATAAATGTGCCATTACTCTCTCTATTTTTTTTCTTAATTAAAATGGTTCATTATATTAAATGAAGATTATAATGTTTGAGGTAACATTTTTTCAAACAAAAACTATAATTGGATAGTTGTGAATACTTTGCTCACTTATTATTTTTAAGTGGAATATATGCTGATGCACATTTTCTAGATACATTATAAATAGCATCACACATATTCATAACATTTTTAATGAAGTATAACTTTATGTTATGCAGTTCAACATGATGTTTTAGTTGAAATGACTATGACAATTATCAATTAATATCATTTTTTGTTATTGTAGCCAAATATAGATATTAATAATAAGTTTTAAAAATAAAATAAAAAAACAGCAATGCAGAATAAACAAAAGACATAATGATAAAAATCAAACTCCTTTTAGAGGCAGGGATGTTGAATCAGACATATGAAGTAGAAGGCATAGATGAATTTTTATTCATTGGAAACTCAATCAAAAAAATATGTGAATTCCAACTCTATATTAATAAATTTTGTCAAATTTAAAATTGTATTCAACATAAATGACAGATAATAAAACTAATAAATATTAAAGATCTTAATTTGTATTTGTAATTACATGTTGGACTGAATGTTTGTTGGTGATATCATTTTAGGGTAGAAATACCTAAAAAGGACTGTAAAAAATACAACTTTAAATATTGTGTTAAATACTAACTTGTGTGCTATTACTAACAATTGAATACTTTTGAAAAGTTTAAATAAAGTTTTTTTTTTTTTTCAAAAATCTTTCAGTTTTTAATATTAGATAATAAAAATAGTAGAATAAATAATTAATATATGTTGGACAATTTTTTTGATCTTAAATTAATTGTTAAATGTCTTTAGAAAAAATCAAATATTATTTATTTTTTAGCACACAACTTTTGAGAAATAATATTTTCTTCTCATCTTCAGGTATTTCTGGATTGTTCAATGACAGTATTAGCATGGGAATCAAATAATATACTATTAATGGTAAAATAATAGCATCACAAACTTTCAGATAAATGTTTAGTTTCCTATAAAGTACTAAATATAAAAATACAGGTGAACTTATAGCATAGTATTTATGAAGAAGGATTTGTTTGCAGCCATTCTTTGCTTTAGAATTATTTTGCAAAAAGTATTATTCTATAACAATTTTTACTTCTTTTGTTTTACTATGTACTTCTATGGTAAACATTTATTCACCTCCAAAAAAATGTATTAATTTTATTTAATCTTTAAATAATAATTAGCTGAGCAAGGCTTTCAACCTAGAAGATTATATTCATAGCACTTAAACTCACTGACTGACACTATTATTGAAAGAAAATCACTGTGTCAGCCACTGAGTTTAAGTGTTATAAATATGGTCTTCTAGGTTGAAATCATTGCTCAATTAGTTATTGTTAAGCATTTAAATAAATTAATCTTTTTTTATTATGTTTTATTTTAATTTAACAGCATTTGAGGATGGTTAAGAAATTAACCAAAAGTACTTCTACAGATTGATAGGGTGTATTTAATAGTTATATATATATATATATATATATATATATATATATATATATATATATATATATATATATATATATATATATATATATATATATATATATATATATTATATTGTTAGCAATTAATTGTAAAAGCAGAATTTAGAGTTCAAATCAGAGTAAAAAATTGGACAGCAAACTCTGCAGCCCTCTTTATAGAAAAGACAATTTGATAAGTGAAAGTTTAACTTAATATACATTTTAGTGTAAGATGAGTGATGGCTTCTCAGATTTGCTATTGGCAATACAAGTTTTTACATCTCACATTTACAACAAAATAATTTAATTGTTGATCTGTTATACAGTTAAGATATTAATTAAGTATGCAATTTATTAAAATATGTTCAATGTTTGTTTACCATTTTTATAAATTATCTTATTAACATTATGTATAACATAAAGAAAATATATATTTCTGTTTTAAAATATGACTATATTTCTTTATTTGTTGGCTATATTGTTGAATAATATTAAATTATGTATGAAATGAATTATTAAAAATGAATTTCGAAAGCAATCATAATTAAACACTTTTTAAATTAACTTATTAACAAATAATTTAAATCCAATAACAATATTTATATTAAATTTATTTAAATAAAATTTGCAATAATTTAAAGAAAATGAAAACATGTTCGCACAAGCATTATACGATTTTTGCATATTCATGAAAATTGAGCTGTTTGAATGCAAATTTAAGCAATTAAATTTGCATTCTGAATGAAATTTAAAAAAATATTTTACTCTTCAGTATTTAGAGAAAAAAGAACTGTCATATAAAAACTAGATAAAATATTTAAATTTACAAAATAAAAATGTTATTTATATAAATTTGGTTAAATATCTTTTAAACAGGCTGCCTATAAAATAAAACTCTCTTCAACAAGAGAGACAGTTAAAATAGATGTCAATTACAATATTCGTCATTTTTCAGTGGTGATTATTTTAATTGTTTTTTATCTTGGTTTTACTTTCTAATTAATAGTAGCTAGATACTCATTCATCATTAATTAGATGATAATCTACCTAAATTAGACCAGCTGACTGCAAAAAATTGTCTGCCTAATAAATCTAAAAGCATTCAAAGTCTTATTTAAGCCTGTACTTCAATTTCAAGTCAGGTGTACTTCCCATTATGCCGTAAAGCTTTTGTTGAATGAACGATAAAATTTGTATTATTTACAAAAAATTAAAATAGATGATAGACATACAAAAATAGTCTTTTTTAAAAAAGTAATTAACAAAATAGTTTTTTTTTTTTTTCAGGTAACCACTCTTAGCTAATCCAGTTAATCGTCTAATTATTGGCTAATGAATGGATTTCTAGCTATTTTTTAGCTAGAGAATAAAACACAAACTGACAAGTGATAAAACCCTCTAGATTTAAGAGTTAATTAGCTTAGTGAGCGTCCTCTTTTTATGATTCCTCTAAGGAAATGAACTATGTAGCAACTCTTTCTTTCCCCTTATTAAATAATAAATGTAATTCATCAAAAATAATAGATAAAAAATATTATTGTCCAAATATTTTTTTTTTTACAAATATATATATATTTTATTAAGAAAAATGTATTATTTGAATTACTATTTATACATTATCAACATCCAGTTTAAGTATAAATTATTTATTTAAATAATAAACACTTTTCTTGTATTAATTAAAACATATTTTATTTGCAGATTTTTAAATTTAAATATATGATTGTTACATTTTTATTTTAATAAAAGTATGGTATAAAGTCATTGACATTTTCTGTATAATTAAATCAGAAATACTAAATAAGTATATATATATATGATTATATTTATGACTCAAAATTAGTAGTATAATAATTTTAAAAATTCAAAGTAAACTTGATTGTTACGTAACATTTAAAATTTTTTGACAAACTGATTCTAACAGAAAAACCTCCTTGTTCATAAATATATTCCCCATGATTTTGTGGGTTCATGTTTTATTAATTGTAAAATGTGATTTAAAAAAAAATCATTATTGAAGAAATTGTATGTTTATACACCAAAAATTTATAAAATAAAATTTATTGTTAGTGTACTGCAATCATTTTTTGATAATTTGATTGCCTATAGAAGATCTAACTTTTAGACTTAGTAAATGAAACAATTCACTTTACTATAATTCTATTTAGCTATTGCCATAATTATTTTTATTTCATTATTTCTAATAATATGCACATTTTTTTAAAAATATATATTTATTTATAATCTTAATGTAAGACTAAAAATGATCAAAACAATCAAAAAGGCTAATAAAATGTACATATTATTTTTTATTTATGGAGACAGTATTATTTTATTTTAAAAAATTATATTTCATTTTATTGTTATGACATCATTATATTTCAAATATAAAAAAGATTAATATTGCTTGTTGTCTGAAAATATAATAACTTTATTAGAGTTGGCCAAGTAATCATTAGGAAAAGACAGAATTAATACACAATTGAAAAATAAAGCTTATATTTAAAGTTATGAAAATAACAACTTATATTATGAATAAAAATTTGATTCCTGACAATATTAAATTAAAAACAAATTTTTAATATCAACCATGAGAAAAAAAATTTTCTATTTTAAAACAATTATGGAAACTTCTTATTGCCAAGTCGTCATTACCTAGTTATTTGAAAATGTAATAAAAGATTAGCATATGGTTTCTGTCTGAGTTGCAAGATGATGAGTATGATAATGTATTTATTTTGAACATGAGTCCATGGATAGTCTGAATTATGACTTACTGCCATCTTAAAAATAATATAAAATAACAATATTTATGATAAATATTTTACTCTGTAATTAATGTAGTTACCATTTACTGATGATTATATTTAACTAACAATTTTTGCTTTAAAGTCATCACATCACCTTTATAGCCTATTTGTCAATCAGGCCACAATCAATGATGAGCAATGACTCTTTATTGAAGTTATTTATTTTATCAAACTTTAATTGTTTCTCTCTTATTAAAGAATACATTGACATATATAATACAAAACAATCTATTAACAACTATAACAATAAATTAATAAGAAAAATTAATAATACCATGACAATATCAAATATTTTTCAAGAAAATAAAAAATACTCTATAAAATATTTTGATCAATTTACTGTTAATTAAAAAAAGTGATTTATAATAACAACTGATCAAAGAGGCTAATGATTTATAATCATAATGGAAAAACATATGCTAATACTTAAATTATCTGATTTTATTTTTTCAACATTAAATATCAAAATTTTATTCAATAAGAAATAATATTTGTATTTTGAACGTTCATTTTCATGAATATCATAATTTTGTTCACAAGTAATTTTTATATAAGGCATTGTTATGAAAATTTTAAATCTTGCATAACTAAATTTTTTAGACTTTTCCATTATTCAAAATATGCATGTAAATGTATGTGTCAAAATGGCAGTTTCATATTATTGTTAGAATCTATAATAGATATAATATTATGTATCTATTCACTTGTAATTGTATACACATAATGATGGAGGCAATCACAATAATTATAAACAAACTATATTATCATAAATAATATTTACATGTGTTGAATATCCTGGCGTTTCACTAATGATGTCAGTGGCATCTGGGGTTTAGGATATTCTGCACAGCTTGTTAAGAGCTTATTTTGTGATATATATATATATATATATAAGGTGTTCTAATATACCATTGTATCTTCGAATAGAATGCTCTTGAATAAATATTATTTGATACTTTTATTTAATAAATAATTCCATCATCCAATGAATGTCTTCAATCTTTTGTTATTTAACAATGAATTAGAAAATAATTAAATATTATAAATTGTACAACTAGATATTTATATTTCACATTGTAATTTCTTTTTAGATCACAGTAGTTTAAATTCCTCAATCTGTATTGCATTACTTTAAAAGTAGACATACAAAATACTAGCATGTATGATTCTCCACATTATATCTCAAATAACAGAGTCAATGTTTGTATTTCATAAGGAAAAAATAGCCTTACTTATATATTAATGACTTTTCACTGAAAAAAATCATTGTAATATCATCATCATCATCATCATCATCATCATCATTATTATTATTATTATTATTATTATTATTATTATTATTATTATTATTATTATTATTATTATTATTATTATTATTATTATTATTTATAAACATTTATTATTATTATTATTATTATTATTATTATTATTATTATTATTATTATTATTATTATTATTATTATTATTATTATTATTATTATTATTATTATTATTATTATTATTATTATTATTATTATTATTATTATTATTATTATTATTATTATTATTATTATTATTATGCAACATCTTTTCTGTAATTCATTTTATATAAAGAAATCAAACTGTAAATGTGTAAGATATTATGGTCAAACATTTATTTTAAGCCAATAAAGAACACACAATCATCATTTCTTATCCTTGCTCATAACTGTTATTAAAAGAGGGAAACTCTCTATACATATTGCCACTCTGTGCAAAACAGAGTAATCAATGGATGCTAGAAGACTTGTGTATAAAATCCCTGTCTAGTGCTTACTCATCCAATATCCACAGACTAGTTTCTGGCTTGTGGCCAGAAAATATTATATATCATAGTGTTTTCACTTTAAGACTCATAGTTTTGTAGTTAAATAGAGATAACAGGTGGCTGCTGGATGGTTGTATTAGATACTAAGATCTAGATACAGTGCTCTTAGATCCTAGGCCCCTTACTGATGAAGGCCACAAGCAGGTGGCTGCTGGATGGTTGCATTAGATACTAAGATCTAGATGCAGTGCTCTTAGATCCTAGGCTCCTCACTGATGAAGGCCACAAGCAAGAAACTTGTCTGGAGATATTGGATGAGTAGGCACTATATTGGGATTTTATGCACAAGTCTTTTGGCATCCATTGTTTAATCTGGTTTTGCACTGAGTGACAATATGTATAGATAATTTTTTCTGTTTTAATAATAGTTATAAGCAAGTATAAGAAATGGTTTATCATTTGATATTTATTGGCTTAACGCTTAAGCCGCTAATTATATTATTGGTTGTATGAGGTAAAAATCAAATCTTTTAATTGGCCAACTCACAAACTGAAGACAAAGCCTATTGTTAAAACATATTCGCCTATAATATTAAATTCAACTCAGATACATTTATAAAAAGTATATTACTAATTTTTCAGGTTATGAAAGAGAACAAAAGTTCTTTCAAAAATAAATTGCTATTTATTTATTATAAAATATATTCAATTTTGGCAAATATAAAGTGAATGTCTAAACAAAAAAGTGCTGATGCAAACACTTTTTTTCAATTTTACGTTCTGGAAAAGTAAAGATTTCTTTTTGCTAAATCTTAAATATTTTTACTAAAATCTTCAATATTTTTCGAAAATAATTTTGTTTTTTTTGGTATATTTTTTAAAAAAATAGTTTAATTTCTCAAATTATATTTTTTTAATACTTAAATTGCATTCAAAATGAAAATCTCAGCGTTTTTCTTTATTTTCTTTGATCAGATGGTTTCTTTGTTCTTTCCAGCCAATCAGAATGTCTTTTTCGGCTGAGAGTCGGCTGACAGCGAATCACTGACAAGGTTCTTTCTTTGTTTAGTTTAAAATGCGGTTTTTTTGATTTTTTACTTGTAAAATAATTCGGAAGAGGGCACCATCTTACAGAACTTTTAAAAACCTAATCAATACCTGTCAAACGAATATTTTAGCATAAGAACTAGCAGAGTTAGAGTGACATCAGATGTCGACGAGATGCCTCGTAAGAGGCGGTTGAAGAAATAAAACCAATCCTGCCTAGTAGGATAGTGATTGCTATGGTTATTAAACAACCAAAGACACTAAAATGTGGTATTGAACTGAATTTAGACTTATATGATTATATAACCTACTGAGCTTGGATTAAAAATAGTATAGTGTTTTCAATTTAAGACTCATAGTTTTGTAGTTAAGTAGAGATAAAAGGTGGCAGCTGGAGAGTTGCATGAGATCTTAAGATCTAGGTGCAGTGCTCTCAGATCCAAGGCTCCTCACTGATGAAGGCCACAAGTCAGAAACTAGTCTGGAGATATTGAATGAGTAGGCACTAGAAATAATTATTTTATCATATATTTTATGTTGACGTGTGAGACAAAGAGATCTGTCAAAAAAGTGAATACAAAAGGGTTAAAATGTTTTTAGAAAAATTTTATTTAGACTTTTGAAAAAATATTCAACTGTAGGTAATAGCATATATATTAATAGCTAACACAATATTTTAGATGGCATTACTCTCTTTTTCAGGCATTTCTAGTCTGATGAACAAACTAAGGAAATTTAACTTGGTAACTTTAGATTTATGAAAATTGAATTTAAGGCAACTAGCTTTTGACAGAATAGCCTAGTTGGTTAGACTATTGTTTATAATTATTATTCATGATTCTATGGGTGTCAGGACTTATTGCCTTGTTAGTACTGACACTAGTAAGGTCAGAAACATCTAACAAAGATATTTGAAATTTTGTGTTTTATATATATATATATATATATATATATATATATATATATATATATATATATATATATATATATATATATATATATATATATATGAATGTATTTGAAATGTTTAAATAACCTTTGGATTTTTCTAAAAATACTGAAGGAGACAGTCCTAGATATAATTGCATCAACAATGATCAACATGTTGATGATTTTCATATTTTAAAATAAAAAATCTTAATATACTATTAGAATTATATATAAATGCAATGAATAAGTAAATGTATAACTTCCTGCCACTATCGTTTTACGTTTGTTTGTTCTGCAAATTCCTATGGTTGTAATCCTGTAATAGTTATTGATGGTAATAAAAACTTTATAATAAAACATTCTCATTACTAGATTTAAAATATAACAAAATTTATATTGAAAAATATAATCACTGAAATAGTTATGAAAAATCTTGATGATAATGGTGTCACATTTATTATTTAAAAATTCATTAATAATATAATTGATTTTTAATAAATTTGATTTTAATTCTTTAAATTCACTATCTAATTAGCTTTTGTTGTCCTTGAATTTGCCTTTTATTTTTCATTATAACCTAGTTAAATAGAAAAAATGTGCTTTTGAAATTATGATTTTTTAGTTTTCATTTACATATATAAACCAAATGATGTACATGGAACATTTCTGAAGGGGTTCACAGTACAGAGAAAATAGGGTATTAGTGGCCTAGCAGGCCATAATAATAATAAAATAACTTTAAACATAATGACAGACAAAATTATAAATAACTATTTACAACATATTATTAATAATAAAATAAAGAAAAATTTAACAAAGAGTTTTTTTAAAGTTACATTGGATGAAGTTGATCTGAAAATAGAAACCTTCGTGAGTTATTCCATTTGTTCTAAAAACTCTTTTAAATTTATTTGTGTTTAATATTAATTTAAATTAATAAATATATTTATATAAAATTTTCTAATATATTTAATTTATGTTTTATTAATTTTACTAAATAATTTGTCATTTATTAAAATGACCATTTAGTTTATTTTATATTTAATTTTTTTAAATTTATTCGTTAAATAAAATGTTAATGGATTTTAGTTTAGTGATAAAATTTACTCATACATAAGTAATAATGATTTTCTTTTGCATGTAAATAATTTTATGGCTTATCAAATATGTAAAGCTAAGAATTTAAATCTTTTGCACAAAACAAACACATATGAATATATTAATAAGACAAGCTACAAGCAAGATTCTTAAAAATTATTTAAACAAACTTATAAATATATTAATAATTTTATTAGTCATACATTAGACTAGAGATTACCCAATAATGAATACTATCTAGTCTTCTGAATGACTAATAAAAAATATTAACAAACGGTATATATAAACTTTAAATTAAACATAACTCAATGTATATGTAAATGTATATATATAATACAGATAATACGGTTTTACCCTAAAAATCATCTATCTATCTATCTATCTATCTATCTATCTATCTATCTATCTATCTATCTATCTATCTATCTATCTATCTATCTATCTATCTATCTATCTATCTATCTATCTATCTATCTATCTATCTATCTATCTATCTATCTATCTATCTATCTATCTATCTATCCATCCACCCACCCACCTATCCATCTATCTATCTACCTACCTACCTACCTATCTCCCTACCTACCTACCTACCTACCTACCTATCTATCTATCTATCTATCTATCTATCTATCTATCTATCTATCTATCTATCTATCTATCTATCTATACAGTGAGAAGAATTAGTCTGTTATCTTTCTCACTAGTTTGATAATTTGTTCAATAATGGAATATAATTCAAAAAATACTATGAATTCATTTTATTGGTTATATGTTGTAACAATAAAAATAATGACAATGAAAAATAAAAATAAAAAGTTAGGAAAGTGGCTAAAAATTGACAATGAAAAAAAAAAAATTATGAAAGTGGCTAAAAATTGACAACTAAAAAAAAAAAAGTGATGAAAGTGTCTGAAAATTGCCAAATAAAAAACAAAAGAACAAAATGGTATGAAATTCAAATAAAAAAAACCATGAAAATATGAGAAACACCCCCTCCCTACAATCAATATTTCTTCATTTAA
This sequence comes from Epiperipatus broadwayi, assembly GCA_028023455.1. Taxonomy (NCBI): domain Eukaryota; kingdom Metazoa; phylum Onychophora; class Udeonychophora; order Euonychophora; family Peripatidae; genus Epiperipatus; species Epiperipatus broadwayi. Next base: position 23,214 of record JAQFVV010000206.1, read on the forward strand.
ATCGAAAAATAGAAATGTCTGAGGATATATATATATATATACAAGAAATAGATCGAAAGTATAAATTATTAAAGGAAAAAACAAATGGGGTATAACAAATTCTATAATAATTCAAATTTAAAAAATAAATAAGTCTGTGATTAATACAAAAACAAACATGGCGGACGAAAGTGGCTCAAAATTCACAAATAAAAAAAAAAAACCAAATGCTATGAAATTGAACTAAAAAAAAAAAAATTAAAAAGCGATGAAAGTGTCTGAAAAATGACAAATAAAAAAAAAAAATGGTATGAAATTCAAATAAAAAAACTGAAAAAAACATGCAAATACCACAATCACCTACCCCCCCCCCCAATAAAAAATTATTCACTTAAATCAAGAAATAAAAATGACTGAGGATATATATATCCAAGAAATACATGGAAAAGTATAAATTATATTAAAAACAAACAAGAAAATGATGTAATATCCTATAATAATTACAATTTAAAAAATAACTGAGTCCGTGATTGATCCAACAGCAAACATGGTAGACAAAAAAAGCAGGAAATCCAAAATCATCAAATTATTTACCTTTCCACATTTCCAAATAAGAATGGGCAAATTAAGTAGCTATCAATATTTGCAAATGATCAGATATAAAAGCAATGGTTATATAAGCTAAGAATAATAGTACAGTACTATAAAATTCAAATTTAAAAATTACATGAAAATAAGAGAAACACCTCCTCCCCCCCCCCCCTAACATCAAAATTTCTTCACTTAAATCGAAAAATAAAAGTGACTGAAGATATATATATATATCCAAGAAATACATGGAAAGTATAAATTATATTAAAAACAAACAAGAAAATGATGTAATATCCTATAATAATTATAATTAAAAAATAAAGAAATCTATGCTAATCGACAAAGAAACATGGCAGACAAACATGGCAAATTAAGGAGATTTCAATATTTACAAATGATTAGATTTAAATGAAATGGTTATATAAGCTAAAAAGAATATTACATGAGAATATATTTCTCAAATTGCATCAAGAATACGATCAAAAATAATTAAAATGCAAATACAGAATTTGGTGTATTACTAAAGAGATAAACTCCCCCCAAATTTGGTGTATTACTGAAGAGATAAACTCCCCCCCTCTTGCATGAAGAATTACTGAGTAATTTTTCAAAAATATACATTTAATACTTAAAAAAATAAAAAGTCTATTTGCAAATAAGAAGTCACAACACTTAAATACAAAGTAATAAATAGTAAGTAATTAAATATATTAGCAAGTTTAACATAGAAAGTTTAAAAGGTAGTTTAAAATAATCATCGAATACAGTTACAGAACAAATTATTATATTTATTGGCAAGAATGTTACAAGATGTTATTTTAATTAACAATAATTTAAATAATTAAGAATATTAAAATAAGAGTTTTAAAAATATATTTGTAGAAATATTACCAACCTTTTTTGTTCGAAGCCAATAAATGATTCTGAGCATTTTGACAAAGAGAAACTATTTTCAGCACCATTTATACTATGATGACTTGATCAACATCTTTCTGCCTTGTTTACAACTCTTCTTTAATTAAAATTATAGCACTGTAATCAAAGTCGATCTTCAAGTGAATAACAGCAGATTAAAAAAAATATTTAACACAAGACATCGAAACAAGTAGCAAAAGTTATTTAAAAAGTTGCAGATTGAAATATAGCATATATTATATCCCAATAAATGATTCTCAGCATTTCGACAAAGAGAAATTATTTTCTATAATTTAGTAGCATTTTCAGTGCACACTGATAATTATATATAAATGCATACTTCATTACATTTTATTTAAACAAAGTTTCCAATTCCTTTTTTTTTAGTACAATATGTCTAATTACAAATGTAAATTATCCCCCCCTTCCCACCAAATAGCGTTAATTGACAAATGAAGTCGGCATAGATTTTCAAATGATATCTAAATACTTTTAAAAGAAAATCAACATCAAATTATTTAGCTGTAAAGCAATTAATTTTTTCCTGGATTTGAAATTAGAGCATATGTAAATTCATTAATAATATTTAATAATTAAAAATCAATACACAAAAATAATTACCGATGTCTTCCTTCATTTATAGTATGTACGTGGATTTGTGCGTTATTTTTTTTTTTATTTCAAGAAATTGTTTTTCATGTGAAAATAACGGTATACCAAAATAACATCACATTTCATTTTGAAAATACAAAGAGTGACATGCCATAGAAAAAAGATTATTTGCAGAATATAAATTTATTCAGGTACTCCATTAGCTACCTCCCAAAATGAAATGAAAAATGATGCTGACTCTAAACTAAATTTATTTTTACAATTACTATTTAACGCACTCACAAAAAACTAGAAACTGGTTAATAGTATCCTAAACATTTCATCATATATGAGATTATTAGGAAAATACTGAATTATATCTATATACATATATTATTTAAATATAAATGCACCGTAATATATTAAATCAGTTTGTTCTTTCAAAATGAAATATGACGTAGTAGACATTTTACATGAAAAAAATAATTTTCAAAGCAAGCACATTTAATCAAAACAAATCTGAACAGACTTTTGAAATACCTGCTTTGTACTATTATGATGTGTTAATTATTTTGTACTGAAATATAAGTTGTTGGGATAATGTTTATTTTTTGACAAAGTTAACAAGGATTATTTTCTGATGCAGAAGAATACAACATTAAATATGCACAAACTTTGAGCCAACATTTCAAAATCCTGCTCTGAAACTATCAGCAGCTCAAATTTACATGTGTCATTTTTTACATGATATTCATTTTTTTTATTCAAAATAATGAAAGTTTGGAATTTACCGAAGACGGAAATTGAAGCAGTGGAGGTCCTACAAAGTAAAAGTGTTCTGCCTTCTCAAAAAGTTTGCAAATCTGACCATGAAATGAAGCTTTATGTGAATGCAAGGGCACAATGGAAGTGCAACATTAAGACATGTCAATGTCGCATAGCACTTCAGAAAGGGACCTGGTTGGAAGGCTGCAAATTGTCATTTGTTACAGCCATCCGAATTATGTATTAGTGGAGCAAAAACCAATTGATCATGCAATTGGGAAAAAATGAGTTGGATTTGGATAGAAAAACTGTCATTGCATGGAGGCAGTATTTAAGAGAAGCATGTAAAGAAAGTCTGCTATCTCACCCATCCTGCCAAATTGGAGGCTCAGGAAAAATTGTAGAGGTTGACAAAACTTTGTTCAGTAAATGGGAAAAATCAACATGGAAGAATTATTCCCCAGCAATGTTTATTTGGTACTTATGTAGAGAAACAAAGGAGTGTTTCATTGTTGCTATTCCAGATCAAACAGCATCTGTTCTTCTAGATCTCATTAAACAACATATAGCACCAGAATCCACCATATATACTGACTGCTGGAAGGCCTACAAAATGGTTGTATTGACTGCTGCAGGTTTCCAACACTTCAAAGTCAATCATTCATACAATTTGTCAATCCTATGACTGGGTCACATACCCAAAATGTAGAAAGACTTTGGGGGCTTTTGAAATGCTGCAATAAATAAGAGAGGGGGACCACTTGGCATCATCTTGATTCTTATTTAGATGAATTCATGTGGTGATGGTTGCATGTTGGTGAAAATATATTCAATGCAATATTGCAAGTGATAAATATACCATCAATCTAAATTTATAAACTATCATCTGCTAATTTCTGCCATCTTTGCTGTAACCATTGTTACTTAATCTTGTATTACTATTCAATTGTATTAAAAGCTTCATAATTTTGACATCTTTGCTGTACTTTTTTAAACAAAATAAGCACCGTTACTTAATCTTATATTACTATTCACTTGTGTTAAAAGCTTCAAAATTTGGACATCTTTGCTGTACTTTTTTAAACAAAATAAGCATCATTACTTAATCTTGTATTACTATTTAAAATGGGAACTCTAAATCAAAATAATGTTCTTTATGGATTTTTATGCTGAACACATTCAAGTGCCTACTACGAATGATTGGGAGGACTTTGGTAATTATTTTTTGTGTATTGCTTTTTTACATTGATTACTATTTTTTGTGTATTGATTTTTAATTAATTAAATATTATTGATCAATTTAGATATGCCATAATTTGAAAGCCAGATAACAGTTAATTGCTTTATAGCTAAATAATTTGAGTTACCTATTTTTGGATAGAAAGTCTTCATTGGGGTAGTGGGTAGGTTTTACATTTGACTTATTTTTGATGATATGTCATAATTTCAAACCAGTACTATTCTTTTTAGCTTATATGACCATTGCATTTAAATCTGATCATTTGCAAATAGCGAAAGCTCCTTAATTTGCCGTGTTTGTCCACCATGTTTCTTTGTCGATTAGTATAGATTTCTTTATTTTTTAAATTTTACTTATTATAGGATATTACATCAATTTCTTGTTTGTTTTTAATATAATTTATACTTTCCATGTATTTCTTGAATATATATATATATATATCTTCAGTCATTTTTATTTTTCAATTTAAGTGAAGAAATTTTGATGTTGGGGGGGGGGGTGTTTCTCTTATTTTCATAAAATTTTTAAATTTGAATTTTATAGTACTGTACTATCCATAGCTTATATAACCATTGCTTTTATATCTGATCGTTTGCAAATATTGACAGCTATTTAATTTGCCCATTCATATTTGGAAATGTTGAAAGGTAAATAATTTGATAATTTTGGATTTCCCACTTTTTTGTCTGCCATGTTTGCTGTTGGATCAATCACGGACTCAGTTATTTTTTAAATTTCAATTATTATAGGATATTACATCATTTTCTTGTTTGTTTTTAATATAATTTATACTTTTCCATGTATTTCTTGGAGAGATATATCCTCAGTCATTTTTATTTCTCGATTAGAGTGAAGAAATTTTTATTGGGGGGGGGGGAGTTATTGTCATATTTGCATGGTTTTTTCTTTTTTTTTATTTGAATTTCATACCATTTTGTTGTTTTCTTTTTTATTTGTCATTTTTCAGACATTTTCATCGCTTTCTTTTAATTTTTTTTAGTTCAATTTCATAGCATTTGGTGTTTTTTTTTTTTTATTTGTGAATTTTGAGCCACTTTCGTCCGCCATGTTTGTTTTTGTATTAATCACGGACTTATTTATTTTTTAAATTTCAATTATTATAGGATTTGTTATACCCCATTTTCTTGTTTTTTCTTTTAATAATTTCTACTTTCAATATATTTCTTGTGTATATATATATATATCCTCAGACATTTCTATTTTTCGATTTAAATGAAGAAATATTGATTTTAGGGGGGGGGGGTTATTTTTTTTATTTGAATTTCATACCATTTTGTTCTTTTGTTTTTTATTTGGCAATTTTCAGTCACTCTCATCACTTTTTTTTTTAGTTGTCAATTTTTAGCCACTTTCGTATTTTTTTTTTTACTTGACAATTTTTAGCCACGTTCATCATCATTTTTTTTTCTTTGTCAATTTTTATCCATTTTCGTAACTTTTTTTTTTTACTTGTCAATTTTTAGCCACTTTCGTAACTTTTTTTTTTTTATTTGTGAATTTTTAGCCACTTTTGTAACTTTTTTTTTGTGAATTTTGAGCCACTTTCGTAAATAAATTTATCTCTTACAGGTTTCAGGCTGGTTGTTGATGATGTTGCAGTGCCATTTGATAGCAGCAGTACACTCCCACCCCAATTACTGTTTTGCCTGTTTTAATATAATTTTTATGAAAATATATTTTTTGATGAAATGAATATTTAAAATTTAATAATATCATGTCATTTTTTTGTTCACTGTTAATTAATTAGTTATTAAATAACTGTTTTAAAAATATGTTTTAATCTTAATTTTGTATTGTATCCAATTTCTGTTTCATAAATTGCATTGATTGTGATTTTATTTCATGACAAGTTAATGTGCTAGAATTTTTTTAAATAATCCCAATAAAATTATTTATTTGTAATAGAGCAAACCTAGGAATTATTTGAAGTGATTTGTAATAAGTTGCTTTATTTATTTATTTATCTCTTGCTGACATTAATAGTCTATAGAGTTTTTGGCTTCTAAGCTAGATGTATACATAACAGTTATATGGAAAAGTGGTTTAAGTTTAGTGCATAGATATCTAATTGATGATGATTTTCTTACTTCTCTAATACTGGTTTGTGCAAAGTGATATCCTTTAATCTTTTCCATAATTGTTACAAAATGACTTGAAGCCGATTCAGATAGCTTGAATTCCATTATTTTTAATGCTATGGTAAAGATTTTGCACTCTTTTTAAAGGTTAAAAAAGTTCCATAAGATGCTGTCCTCTCTTGAATTATTTTACAAGTAAAAAATCAATAAAACTGACATCAAAATTATAACAAAAGAAGTAAGCAGGACGTTCTTCATTTTGATTGGCTGTAACCATCAAGTTCAAAGAAAGTCACTTGTCAAAACCACTTGTCAAAATGAAACTGCTAATATTTTTTTTCTTTCATTTCAAAAGTGATAAACAAATGTTTTAGCCCATTTTAAAAGTATTTTTTGACATATTATAAATTATTTAGATAAAATATGCTAAAAATAAAATTCATTTAGAAAAATAGTTAAGACTTTAGCAAAAATTATTTACTTATTCCTGCAACGTAAAATTGGAAAAGAAATCATGACATCATCAAAACTTTTTGATTGGTCAGTAACATTAGTTTTATTTTTTTTTGCTATCAAATATTTTTATAATTATAAATAAAAATTTATTTTTGAAAAAACTTTTGATCACTTTCATAACCTGACAAAATGTTAATATACTTTTTACAAATGAATCTAAAGTTAATATAATATTAAAAGATTAATATATTTTGATGCTTGAGTTTGTGAGTTTGGTGAATTGAGCAATTAAAAGTTTAGACTTTTACCTCACTCAGCCAATAAAATAATTAGTGCTCCAAAGGTTAAAGTTCATGCACTACATTTCATTTTATTTATTATTTCTTTAGAAATTTAATTTAGAGTAGGTGAGTACATTAATGATATTAAATGGCTAGAGCATTGATGATTGTTAGAATGATTTTAATATCTCAGCATTATTTGATTTATTATTGAATTTTGATGGTGTAGCACTTACAGATGTGCATCCATGTAATTATTGTTTGTATTCATTTCTACCCTAGGTTTGGCAGTGGCAAAGTAATTAGTCTAGTCTATAGTGGACCATTTTCAAGTACAATTACAAGATTGACTGTTGATTTATTTTTTATTGTTGATCATTCATGATGGTGAATGATTATTACTTTTGTTTAATACTGGTGAACTTATAGTTAGTTCTTTGCTGATGTTTTCTGCTCATTTTTATATTGAATTTTATATTTTGTTTCTTTATGGATGATGAGGTTTCACATCCCCTCATAATTCACCCATAATTTGGTGTACTGTTACAAATTGCTACCCAATTGTGGAACATTTTAATTTTAGATTCTTCTTAATTAATCTCCTATTTTATACTGTTACAATATATACATGGTAAACACCATAATCATTTAAAATATATGCATATGATCCAATTATGCCTCATGTAGTAAGTTCTCAATTGACATTATTTCTTTTAAATTAAATAGGTGATTGTATGTAGAACTTCGTTTATCAAATGCTAAGACTACAATGTATATTTAGACAATGCAAACATGTTGTAATACATATTAACTTTTCAAAATATAAGTAAGTCAATAACATTTTTAATCTTCATATATAAAAATATAGTTAATGGAACTAAAAATATACTAATGATGAATCTATCTATTCATTCACATTGTTCTAAGATAATAAAATAAAAATAAATTCTTGAAATTAATTTATAATCAAAAATAAGGAGATGAATATTTTTTCAAACTAAAATAATAATTTCTAAGTTATAAAATATAAATTTGAATGTAGAAAAACATAAATCTCTTATACTTTAAGCATGTAAATTAAATCTCTACTTAATTTAAATTATACTACCATTCATATTCTATACAATTAAATATACAAAATAATAATAATAATAATATATTAGCAAATGATCTGATCAATTCTCTTCAGATATGACATTTCCAAAATAGTACCATAGTTCTAATGTATATTTTTTAAACGGCAATTTGATGATGTTTTGTTATTCCAGAAAAGGGGTAAATGCCAAGAAAAGCTATTAGATTCGAAGCACATTTTGTTAATTCTATATTTTCGATTTATTCTTTCATTTAGCAGGTATTTGATCTATATAACATTATAAAGATACAAACACTAGTTTATATCCATGATGATGGAATGTAAATATTCTTTCCTTCAACAAGTATTTGATTCATAAAATATTACAAGTCACAAGTGCTAGTTTCATCCATGACGATGCTATGGAAATTGAACCAATTTCTATTGATTAAAATAATTGATTGATCTCATAAAATTATATCAGTAAATGAACATAATATTTGTATACATTTTGTGTTGTTAGCATTTACAGTTTATTATTGAAATGTAGTTAATATCTTTTTTTAAAGCAAAGAAATATTTCAATAGTTTTTAAACCCTATGAATTAATTTTCGTTCTTTCAAAAGATTGTCTCCTCCTACAAATTCCTGACAAATCTGCCCAATTAATGGGTAAATACTATTGATTTCATAATATCATTCTATTCTTTTAATAACCATATACTTTGAAAAGAAAATAAATTAAAAAATCATATGAAGGAACTTAGGTTTGGTTCCATTGAAGCTAAGATAGAGAAGGAAATTGAGTTATTTATAAAGTTCGATTTATAAATTTGTTTAATTGATGTCAAAAAAACTAGAGCAAAACTCCACATTAATGCTTTGGTCAATTCCAGACAGTGTCCCATAAATAAAAATCTTACTACATAATCACAATGACAAATAATAATAAATAATTTATAATTTATTACACATATAGAAAACAACACTCACATTTTAAAATATCAATAGTATTTTGTTTCACTCTAACATAAACTAAACAGTTTAGACTACACCCTTTAATATTATAATGGAAATATGCTGTTACACATATTTTTTATTACAATATTATACAAAGAAAGTAACAAACATACTTGAGACATTAAACATTTTGGTGTATTCTTTGTAATCTATTATTCTGAAGGCAGTAGCAAAATTAAATATAATAAAGAAGGAATAATAATATCATCAATATTATACATATTATTATTTATACACTCATTTTTAAAATGAATAAAGGCAATCCACAATTTTTATACTTTAATTAATAATACGAATTTCCTTTCCAATATTATCTTTGTCATAGCAACATATTCCAGTGCTCCCAGGTAAATATATTTACTATTAAAATCAAATAAAAAAATTTACAATTAACATTATACCACATATTGAAATTAGTTTCACATTTCAGTAGATACAACAAAAGAGCTCCTATATATTAATGAAAAACTTTTTTGGCATCAATTATTGTTAACTAGTAGTAACTGAAAATTTATTGGCAACTTCAAAAACTGAAAATGTTATCTCTGTTTACATGGATATAAACTCACTTCTATTCTTTATTATAATAACAATCCATAAAATATTTAATTTAATATATATAAAAGCACTCCACACCTAAACAGTATGAATAAGAATAACAATAATCTCAATCATTTAACAAAGCAATATCCTTCTTACCCCCCCCCATATATATATAGTCAAATTTATAGGGTGTGATTATTTTTCAGCTCTGTAAAAAAATATTTCCTTCTTTAGGATTAAAAACAATTTTCGATTTTTAATGAAAATTATTGAAATTTGATTATAATTGGATTTTAAAAAAAGTATTTGGATTTATTATCAAGCTTTGAATGAAGAGTTTAGAGAAAGCATCTGTAGTAATTGATAATGCTGGTATAAAATTTATCACTATTAAAGCCTTATTGCTATTTAGTTTTTAGCAATGAGTTGATACCAAATATTTTTATCAGAAAAAAACTTTTCCAACTTCTGATTAAACTCCTTATATTTATATTTGTGTGTAAGTATAATTGTAAGTACTTGCAAGTAATACTTGTAAAATAAATTAAGAAGATATATAGAAATATATATAATGAAAGATCTTTTTGCCAGTTTGTGGTTTGAGTATTATATTATCTTTTTCGAAGTAAGAAAGGTTTTTTATTATCATTATTATTAACCATTTTCCAAAGTGCTAATAAATGTCAATTCAGTTATATAAGTGACACTACAATCTTTTAAACATTTCACTTATATATGCGTTAAAAGAATGATAGCGAGTAAAAGTAAATTTTACTTTTTATTACCAGCAATCTGTACTTATAAATTGCTGATTTGGGAATCTTACTTTAAAAATAAATTACATTTAATTTAATTTATATATTATCAATACCTAATCCTTCATAGAAGTGCATTGCAGTGTATTTTTTAAGTCATTGCTGTCGCACCCTCACACATACATAGTTGTATTTATAAAATCTGATAAAACAAATTTAATAGCAAAAATCTCCGGAATAAACTCTAGAATATTACAAATACTAATATATAAAAATAAATAATAGCTATAACCATTGTACAGCATGTCGACATTCTGAGTAGCATTTACATTTAAAATAATAATTAATCTCATTGAAGTTACATTATATTAGTGTTCCTACATCAATGGCCATCATTCAAAATAATTAATAAATGAAATTTTTTGTTTTATATTTTTACTTAAAAAAATACAACCATATTATTAATACTGGGGACAACATTCTATCAGGTTTAGATGCCTAAGCTGAGAGTATATTGCCAGTGCTAAGATTTAATCAAAAAGAATTCTCTTTTGATTGCCATTCTCCAGATTTTATATACAGACAAATAAAGTGCTGCAACTATTTTATATTTTATTATGCAATTACATTGTTTAAATAATTAAAAAAAGAAAATTAAAGAAGCATATTTTACAAATATGACAATGTATTAAACTAAGTAATATATGCTAATATTTTTATGGATAAATGATTTTTTTTCTCATGTGTCATAGCATCAGCTGGGAAGCGAACTCGCTAACCCGGGACAACGGCTTATAAAGCAGTCATCACTGATCTCTTGACCATCAATGCTTGACTAAATGATGATTTTATGCTATTATTTTCAGGAGATTTCATATAATAAATAAAATACAGTAACTACATAATTAAAAATTTTATCCACTTAGGAACATTTTTGATTATCTCAGTCCCAAGATTTCTGGGATAATCAAAAGCGCTATACAACTACATGACCAAGTGGTTGGTGTTAAATGTTGATCTAATCATATTGCAATCTTTAGCTTATAAAAACATATGCTAGCATCCTGAAGAACAATTTTTGTAGCAGCAATAGCAGGTATTTCAAGTCCATTAATGAATAAGCCTACTTGAAGTTTCAGGACAATAAATACAAACAACATACAAAACCTGGATATAAAAACACAAGATAATAACCATTCCCTATAGTGTGGATGCCTAACATGCTAACAACAGTTAGTCAAAATTTATTATTACCATGCCACAGGAGACAATTTGCAACATTTAAGACATTTTCCCTCCAAGTAAAACATTATATCAGCCACAGACTCGAACTTATCTCTATAGCATCTTCAACCCCTGACTGGAAACTCACTCTGCTCAAATTCTCAACACACATGAACTCATAGCTCCATCATCATATCATGGTAAAGTTTAGAATAAATTCAGCACCATATGAGAATAGCATAGTACACCCACCTCAGCACCCCATTGATCCAAATAATTTTACAAAGATCACACCACTAACTTACCTCCTATGAACGTTAAATGTTCAGTACATTAACAATAAGACAGCCTTGACAACTATAATGCTCACCAACTAATAAGCACAAATTATATAGAGGTAAATATCAAATAAACACTAACTACACCCATTCTTCCAAAATGTACTTTCAAATATCACCATATGCTTTCATATATTTATCTCATAATGCTTTTGTAAAACTTATGTAAACTAATTTAAAGTATTTAACATGTTATGCACAATTATTATTCTTTAGTCTATTCTAAATCATCTTTTTTTAATCATAAACAAAATTGTAAATAATTATTGCATATATAATCTCATGTCTCAAAGTGTATCTAAAAACTCATAAACAATAAGACAGCTATGAAAACGATAATTCTTTCCACAAAATAGGCCCAATTTATACACAATCATACATTAATCTAATACTATCATGTGCTTTCACATATTTTTCTCAAGATTTCATTTAACAATTCTATGTAAATCTAATTTGACACATGATCATTCTTCTTTCAATTTCTGTAAGTCACATTTTTTTTTTCTATCACAAGCAAGATTGCATTCTCTTACTTCATATGTAATATGATGTATCAATTTGTATCTAAGACCTCATGTTTTTCACCTGTAACTCGTATAACCCTTTTTTCAGTCTCAGCAAAGTTTAACCTTTGAAATGTTGTTATTATTATTATTATTATTATTATTATTATTATTATTATTATTATTATTATTATTATTATTATTATTATTATTATTATTATTATTATTATTATTATTATTAATTATTGTTATTATTATTATTATTATTATTATTATTATTATTATTATTATTATTATTATTATTATTATTATTATTATTATTATTGTTAATAATAATAATAATAATAATAATAATAATAATAATAATAATAATAATAATAATAATAGAAGAACGATATGGGAAAAGGTAAGATGGCTTTGTTTTATACTGTTATCATACAATATTAAGAATTAGTATAAAAAATAAATTTAATCAACAGAATATTATGCTCACATAATGTAACAGTCATATCTGTACATTTGCGCAGAAAAGTCCAGAGTTTTAGTAAATCATCTTAAGGCTGATTGAAATGAGGTTGTTGAGACCCTGAATTCAATCTCACCTCAGTTACTTTATTAATGCTCAAAGATTTACTACCTTATGAATGACATATATAAGGCTACACCAGTATTTCCTTAATTCATGTTCCAGCAGTAGCATATCGGTAAAACATGAGACTATGGGGATAAGTAAACAGTTTATACTTTGTGGCTAATTATGCAGCTATAATTATGAGGACTTTGACCATTGAAAGCACTTAGCCATTTAATGGAATATTTATTAAAATAAAAAATAATAATAATATATAATTTCTTTATTTGTTTTTAGCTTTGTGTGATTGTGCATGTTAGTGCAATTTATATATTTTGTGACTATGGGAAATGGACATATTTCAGAGTATAGCTATATAGTTTTACAGTGACCAACATCACTAAATTTGGATTGTGATTCATGATAACTAAATACTAATAGTTAACTAATTAACAATGAGCAAAATTGAGACACTAAACAGAAAATCAGATTGAAATTAATGTAATAAAATCCAAAATTTAAATGATGAAATTAATAAGAGAAAATAATAAAATTGCAATAAGATTATATAAATTATCTCATTCACAGGTGATAATTCTAGGGGTTACAATTTATTAATATTTTATATTTTAGTTCACATGCAGGTAATGATTCTAGGGATACAAGCAGTTTGGGTTTGCATATATATATATAGTGTTTCATCACTATATATATATATATATATATATATATATAGTGTTTCAAATCACTCGCAGGTATTGGTTTACAGGTTACAAATTGTTTAATTTAACTTTGCTTGTTATATATATCATTCACAGGGGATGAAGATTTATAATTTATCAAGTTACATTTCATAAGACTTATTATTACATTACAAATTGATTTAATTTGCTCATGATAATCTATGTCTAGTTTATGCTATATATTTCCATTTAGATTTGCTTTAGGCAGCTAGCAGAAATAACTATCATTTATTTATAAATAGTATTTTATTGCACACATATTAATTAACATATTCTCTTTATAGCTTATATGACTAAAAAAATTAGATTCCATTTTAGATCAATGCTGAATTACAAATTATTATGACAGGATGAACTAATGATAGGAAGTCAGACTTCAGATGCCAAGGTGCTTATAAAATATATAATCTGAGTCTGTGCATCTTGAAGGTATGCTTGCTCACAGGATTTGTTACCAAGTAACCGGTTCCCTTCTACCATACCCATTGCTGTGAAAAAGAGACCTTTTAGTCCAGGTGATCAAACAACTAATATAATATTCTGGATACTCATGATCCAGTCCTAAATATAAAGAGTGGGGTGGCTCTTAAAACCTATGCCAATTTGAAGAAGAAATAGTTGTCTGAATTTAAGAATGGGGTGGCCCTTAAAAGCTGCACAAATAGCAAGCATATTATATACAGCAAAAAGTATATATACTGATGTGCTTCCTAAGCACATTCGTTCCACTAACTACATCATTATATAATAAATTACAATGCAAAACAATATTTTTCTTCCATGAAACTACCATAAATCAGTTCATAATCTAGCATCTATAATTATGATATTAAGGCAACCTTATAAATCTAATTTTCTAAGCTATTTATATAAGCATTTATATAATTCTAGGGAAGACTACAGCATATTCTGGATAATTACAATATTAAATTCTAGCTTTATGCTATATTTCATCACTTCAGCTAAATATTAATTAAATATTTCATTTAAAGCAAACTTATCTTAAAGCATTTATAAGCTTTTAATTATATCTCAAAATAATATTTATTTATTCAATTCAGAAGGGAGTCTTGTTTGTGCATTTATAAACATGAAATTATATATGTATGAGAATATCTAATCACTTCTCACTAATTATTTAACTATGTGTAAACTCAGTTCTGAAGAAACATAGCATAAGCAAATACATAATTGAAAAGAAAATAATATTGGCATAGATTTAACTAAAAAAACATAAATTTAGAAATATGCTTTAACGTAAGGGAAATCTAGAATTTGGCTTCATTTGCTTAATTTAAAAGGGAATGAAATTAAATAGCCTAATCTAGATTAATTCAGTTTAATATCCATTTAATTAATTTACAAAAATGTATCAATAAAAGCAAATATTATTAGGCTAAAATATGTAAAATAAGTTGGAAATATATCTGTCAGTTAAAATCAGGCAGGATTTACACTTTAAATAAAAGAAAATAAAAATTTACATTTTAATTTAGAACTGTAGAATACATTAAATTATATTGGCCATTGATAATAAATTTAGCTAGCTTTACAAGTTATAAAGTTTAATTTAAAAGTTATTTTTTTATTGATGGAGGTCTGTTACCACTATAATATCTCTGCTGTGACAAGGTGATTTGATATTGAGTTCTTTCTTTAGATGGTATTCGCTTTTGGTTCATCTTTATCTGCATTCCGTAGACTACCTTTCTGGGATAGAAAGCAAGGAATTGCCTTTCTACCCCGTCATCATCATCATTAACAATTTTACAAAATGCTTGAGCAGAATGTCACTAAAAAATTGCAAGTCTAAAAAAGTGTGTCCTTAAAGATGGGTGCAGTAAGATTATATATTAACTCACCCCTTTCTCTTTTTCTTCATTAGTAGTTTCAGATCTGTTTTTCTAATTAATTTGCTATATTCTTGAAAATCTGGAATTCCTGCTGTTATGGATTTTTTTACAGGTGGGTTCCTCAATCTTGACCAGGTTAATTTATTCATAGTCATTTTAAAATCGATTTTTATTCTTAAAATTTTAAGTAGGTCAGAATACAGCAAGAAGGATTAATTTTATTAAGTTAGCTTTTTCAAAAAACAAATCTAAAACTCCGGTAACATTTTATTATATATGTAATGCATTCATATAATTTAACACTATATGAGAAATATTATAATTTCAAATATTAATTTTATAATATTATTTTAAATAAAGAAATCTTCTAATGTTTTATATCCTATAATATTATTTTTTCCTGCATATATGTAGGATCTGGTTACACATACATAACATGTTTATATTTATTTAACCACTAGCTTATATATATATATATATTATAACGATCCAAAGAATAGAACTTAACATGATCTGCACTACATGGTGCCATCTAGGCATTTGAACCTAGAAAAATTTATAAAGTAGGCAGATACGTAAGTAAAAAAAAAATTATTTTTTTTTTTTAAATTTTGATTCCGGTCGTTAGCCCAAGTCACTAGCTCAGGGAGTAGCAGAGATTTAGTAATATAATATATTATCTAATTATATTTCAATATTAAAAAATAAATAAAATAAGCCACTGCCAGTAATTAACATACAAAAATTTATTTACGCACATATATGTATATAATTTAACATTAATATTTTAGTATGTTTATTTTAGATTTTAATTTGATTTTATTTTAATTTTTATAATATTATAAGTTTACATTTTAATTAAGTTTGCACAGATGGATTTATGAAAGTTTGTTTTATAATGTTGAGTATAGATCGGTTACATAGATTACACGGTTAAAAACATTTCAAAGTAAACATAAACGATCAAAATACAAAATCATTGATACCGTCAATTGCATAGGGAATACAAGAAACCCAGTGGTGTTCATCATAAGACACTGCATTAACACCAATAACTTAAAAGACATCTGAATAAATACATCTTAGATACTCACCACAAGGTATCAGTATTTACCGAATGTTTATATATTTTGATCACCTATGAAAACCCAAAACATAATTAACCGATAACCAATCCATGCAAGGGTCTATAAACAACTTAAATTTAATGTATTTTTATTTAGTGTCGAGTATGAATAGACTACATAGATTTGCATTTGAAAGAAAATATTCTATTCTTATTTAACCTTAGGCCAAAAGTTCGCAGCCGAAGTAACACCAATTCATCTGATATATCGATGTATTCAATGTAATAGGAAATACGGCAGTACAAAAAGTTAAGAGAAGAAATTGCCTCTCATCAGATAGGAATACATACATCTATCTGACAAGAAGAGCAATAAAAAAACTCCATCGAAAGGAACAGCATTCTATGTCTTATAATCCCTTCCATAGGCAAAATGGAAGTGTGCAGCATATAATAGCGATTCTGCCCATAGTGAATCTCATACTACATCTACTAATTACACCAATATATCCAATCCATTGACCTAATTCAACTACGAAACGAATAACCTAAGATTACCCTCCCCTAATATAACTTTACAAATCTATATAGCCATTCACGCCCGACTTAAGTTTAATATTTATATAACTAGTTTAATGAAAACCAGAAATCATAATAAAACTTAAAGAACAAATAAATAAATAAATGGAAATGATTTTACAAAATAAATACATTAAATGAAATTATAACTAATTAATAAATAATGTTGGTCAGATAGGATTTTATTTCTTATAAATTAAAGACTGAGAAAGTTTATATTTTAAAGTTCTTAGTGTTTCAAAATGTTTTTAAAGTTCTTACAATTTTTTTTCAACGTTCCTCTTTATTCATTGCATGTCATTTGGAATCTACATTAAATCCCCTGACGATCCTGTTGTCCTCAGTATAAGAAAAGTGATGTTTCATTTTCCATTTTTATAACAACTGAAGGAATTGAAAGTGCATCTTTCAATCCCTTCACCTCCAACTCTCTGACTTAACACATCTCAGTCCTCTCTTAATAATCTTTAATAATTTCCAACTTTTCATTTTATATTCATCTTAAGGATTGACTCAACATTATGTCATCGATGATGGTGGTCTTTTTGCTGAGGTCCGATTCCATAGGGATTTCTTTTTATTTGCTAAAAGTTTCTATTGTTTTCCTATCTGACCATTGTTTATACATTTAAATGCCCAAGGGCTTATTCACTTGGTCTAATTAAAATAATCATTTCCATAACATTAATTAACTTGTTTTCCAAATCCAAAAATATATTTAAAGATAAATTTAAAGATATAATTTTATCTCCAAATCTTTTTAAAATTTAGTTTTAAAATACTTTTTCTTTAATAAAGTTTTATTTTAATAATTTTTCTCCTCTGTGCGATTTATATATATACGAGTTTAAGGTAGAATTTATTTTCAATTTTTCTGTCTTAAAAAAAAAATTTTAAGGCAAACTTTTTATTTTAATGTTTAATAAAAAAAAAAATAATGTAACGTTGTCTGTGCTCATTACAATATATATATATATGCTTATTTATTGATGTCTTACATATATATATATATATATATATATTTGCTTATTTATTGATTTCTTACATATAAGCATACACTTCTATACAGTGTGCTAAAACATACACACACATACACAACCAGTATAAATAGATTTTAAAATTAGTATAATATACAAGGATTTGTGTATAGGTGTACATAAATAAATACTACTATAGTATATAGTAGGTGAAACAGAAGTATAGACAGATCTGACTTTTTCAATAATAATTCTTGATCAGCAGTAAAAATAATTAGCAATACTATTAAACTACTATATTGTATATAAATTTGTTTTTAAATAATTTTAAGTAAAGAAAGTTATTCCTACTTTGTACAAATACCATATGCAATTAATTAAGATATTTTTACATTCATAAAAAATGCTATTTCTGTTTTTATTTTAAAAATATTTTATTGACATAACAAAATTTGTACAGTTCAGTATTATAATACACTTTGTTAATGTTGGCTCAATTCCATTGCTGGTACTGGCTTCTTCCATCAAGGCTGGCTTGGTAATGTGGGTGTTCTAGGTCTGGTAGTTGGATGGCAGAGCCATTAACTGCACTAACAGGTTATTGTGTGAGTAAGTAGCATTCCATTTTGTTGGTATTGTCCACCCTTTTGAGGTTTGTTCTATAATGCTGATGTATAAAAACTGGTATCCATGTAGTGTGGGATCATTGCCTTTCTAGCAGGGTCTGACATGTTGCATTATAGAGTTCTTCATTTATGATAGTTACTATAATATTGATATATCAGGTTCCAAACAATATCCATATAATTTGAGACTGTGGGCCATACAAGCAGGTTCGAGATATTTTTACATAAGAATCTAGAGGATAATATCTTGTCCTTATTCTGAAGAACCTTAAGCTTATCGAAAAATATGGCATTAGGATTCAGTTCTGGTTGCATAAACTTTGTCCTGCATTTTGTGTACCAAAGGGCATGTAACAGGACTGTAGCTAAAGTCTTCTGGGAGACACAACCACTGATGTCCAGGATTTTATCAACTACTATAATGCAGTGTTGAGAAATGATGTGTCTAATACTGTTATAGCCTGGAAATAATTAATCAGATGATTAAAGGTCTCCTCTCTTCTAGAGCAGACATTATGTATTGGGTCTATTTTATTTAGGAATTACTTGAAGTGTAAAAATAAATTAGTTGACATGTAGCCCAGATTAACCTTGATCAGATAATCTAATAGTTTGGGATTCAGCAACAGAGATTTAAATATTGCAGTAATGTGGTGTTAAGCCATGTGCCTTTATTGGGGGATGCCAGTAGGTATTACAGTCTCTATGATTACTGATAGAGGTCTACTGCAGGGGAATGACCTTTTGAAAATTAATTACCTGTACTGAAAGAAGACCCATGTCATTCTGTCTCCTGTGAAACTGAAGTTTGTAAGTGCTAAGAGCTGTCCACAGAGCCTCTGAATTTTTAAGATGAATGTTTTGGTAACTGTCATTATTGGCAAGTAGTAATTTATGCTCACCATGATCTTCATATTAATCAGAGCAATCTTCCTTTGTAGGATCAGGTATGTCCTGGGCAGTGATTGAACAACCTTGGTAGCATTGTTTATGATGAAATTTTTGTAGATAGACAGACATAGCAGTCTATGACTTGAAGATAGGAAATCCCAGAAAACTCTGAGGTTCCACTAAAAATCAGTGTTTTACTACCAGATTTGATGCACCGGGATGACAATTTATGAGGATTGAAGTGTAATTGTTAATGATGGAGTAAAGTGTTTTTAGTTTTTTACAGGAGAGGATCACAAGTATGTCATCCATGTATGCAAAAACCTTGATGTTTTTCTTGAACCGGGAACATTTATCCCTGGAATCCTGTCAAGCTCTTTAATCAGAGGGTCAATGTACTTTATGAATAACAGACCACACAACAATGATCCTTGTGGTATGGATCTTGAAGAGGCAAATCCATATATTATTCAGGAGATTGTCCAATATCTAAATTACCTGCTTTGATATGTCCAACTGAGACAGTAAACCATCAAAAATGTTGACATCTATGGTATCAAAGGCATTTGACACATCCAGCTGATCCACTACAGGCCTGGATTTCATGTTAGATCGAATGTGATCAAGCAGTATTTTCACTTCACTGATTGTAGTCAGGGTAAATGATCCCTTCCTAGCATATTGAGAGATCAATATATTCTATAGTATGACATCCTGATTTTTTCTTTATTATACCCTCCATAACATTGAACCAAATTCGTGTCATAGATATCAGCCTGATGCTGCACATAGAGAAAGGGTCCCAGTTCTCTCTGTCTCAGTGCTTAAGATTTGATTGGCTGTTGGTTGTCATAAATGCTTGAAAAATTTGCACTCTCTCAATTTAATTTCAATATCGACTGCACTTTATAAAAATAATATTATTTAATAACCAGAACATTATTCTTAATAACTGGACCCATGGCAATCAGATATAGGTTAGGGATTACTCCCTTTTATTGGCAAGGTAGTTTATCAAGTTTAATATAATTCTTGCAGTAAAAAAGTTTGAGTCAATACAAACTTCAAGATAGCATGAATCCAAGGATGAATGATATCAGGAAGACCTTGCAACCTACTCTTGATGTCCTGGAGTGTAATTTCATGATCTACCTCCCCAGGTGTGCTTACCCACCCAATGGCAGGGTTTATCTGGTGGCCTAAGAGTAGGCTTTGATAGTGACTCTCTATGTGTAGAATCATATTTATGCCAGTAATGTGGCCACCATTAATGACCAATGAAGTAGGAGGCTCCTGTCACTTCCTGTCCCCCAGAGCCCACCTGAGGTAGCCCTGTGTCCAGCAGTGTTGAGCTGGTGGAAAATCCTTTGCATTTTATAGGTATAATTTCTGCTACTGCTGACTGCTTTGATCTGAATAATGCTTTCAGTTCAAGTAAGTTGTCAATGTTGTGAACCATACCACTGAAGTTTTTAATTTTCATATTCAGACTGTCCAATTCACACATCAAGTTTGTTGTTTCCTTAAGCTGGAGGGTGTATTCGGTAATAAGTGATTGGATAATGCCTATGAATGTAGTCCAGGCCTCAACCAGGTGTAGGTATTAGAGGTTCACCTGATGAAATAGAAGATAGACCTCTGAGAAAATGCCTCAGTGGCCTTGGTTCTAGTGAACATTCTGAGACTTTGGTTGACATTGATTTATGGAAATTTGTTCCAACTCTAGGATGCCATAATTGCAAAATGATCCAAAAAAGCTGTTGGTTGCAGTCTGGCCTCTAGACCATAGTGCAATTCGGCCAAATGGAACATTAAATCAATGAGCATGTGACTGTTTTTCATACAGAAAGAGTATGCATCAGGGGAAAAGAATTCCCTCCCATTGATAAATACTTTGTTGAGCAGGGGTAAATATTTTTTTGTAAAAGACTCATAGGAGATATTAAAGTCTGGGGAAAAGAATTCCCTCCCATTGATAAATACTTTGTTGAGCAGGGGTAAATATTTTTTGTAAAAGACTCATAGGAGATATTAAAGTCTCTGAGGAGAAGGGTAGGTGTTGCATGAACATTGGGACTATAGACATAAATCACATTGAAAGTGTTCAAGGAGAAGGTCAACTCAGTGGTGATTTGGTTGTTGTCTAGATAAATTATTCTGAAGTAGGTTGGGGCCAAAACCCAACTCCCTCCTAGCAGCATGACCTGTAGATAAATGGATAATTCCCAGTTTGCTAAGTTCTGATTTTATTAAGTAATTCGAGTTTAGGTGAAATTTTATTTCCCCTATGAACAACAAATGTGGTGAGTTTTTTTTTTTTTTTTAAATTCCTGATGGCACTGATATATCAATGAGAAAGTTAATTCCTCTGACATTGACAGCAGATATTAAACATCTATTCTTATCTATTGCAAGATGGCCTGCTAGATTCCACCACAGGCAGTTTCTTAAAGTATCAGAAGTCTCTCCATTTGGGGGGGTTAATTTCCATGTGGATGTTTGGAGGGATGTTTAAATCTGAAGTTGGGAGATCCACAGGCAAAATATTGGTAGAATAACCAGTTACCAGTTCAGATGGGAGATGGATCTTGCATTTCTTTTCTGTGGCTCCTTTATGGTTATTGTTAGTTGTGTTTGATATTGTGGGTTTGGACTTATGTCTCAGTGGGAATACATCTCCTCCTCTGATACGCCAAAAATGGATATAACCTTTGGTTTTTTTGTTTCTGACACTGGAAGTAATGCATGTCTCCATCTCATCTGCAGACCAGGAAGAGGTGGCATTTATAGTTGGTGTTAGGTAAAGAGGGTTGCTTTTATTAGTCTCTGCTGTCAGTGTGGCATAGGACTTGATGGAACATTAAACTTACCTTGTATGAAGTTAGGTTTAGGTATTTCTGTCTTTTTTTGAGTTGATATGATTTTGGTCGTTACTGTTTATACCAGCCCTAATACCAGATGCTGTGGCTAAGCCCATACTTAATCCTTCATGGAAATGGAAATTCTTAGGTTCATTATTGGAAGAATCTTTTGGTTTTGGTTCCAATGGCCTTTGGTTACTGTTCTGTTTTTTATGACCATTGTTATTCTTTTTAACTAAAAATAAAAATCAAAGTATAATTCAAAAATTATTCAATTTAAAACAGAAAGAAGATAAGGGAGAAATAAAATTGAAACATGTTTTAACAATTTTTTAAGACATTATATGATCCTTGCTTATACAATGCTATTCAATAACAAGTCTTTTTTTTCCACTATAATTATGCAACCTAGTATATATTTCATATTCAGTAGATCATTGTCAATAAATACCTATTCTATGTTGTTCTTTCTACTGAATAGTATTGTGTTAGTAAGCTCAGGCTAGGTTTTATTGGTTTTATACCACTCCTATCCAAAGGTTAAAGGTGATCATGGTTATTAAAAAAACTAAGCAAACTGTAGTATATAGATAAATCCATATTTTTAGTCAAAATTGAAAACATTAATATATTTTTCAGTTTGGGATAGTATCTTAATAATAAAATAAAATAAGTAAAAAATTACTTTTAGAGGAAATGTGCATGAAATCTAAACATTTCAATTGCACTGTTTCAAATCCAAAAACTCCTCACTCATAAAAGTCACATTTAGAAACTATGATAGCATTGGTTTGAATTTATTGAGTGTACCATCTGGCATCTAATGATTAATTAATAAAATTTATTCTAGTTAGAAAATTTATGGTGAAAGAAGAAATTTTCTATTTAAAAAAAAACAACTTTCTATTAGACATTTCAGAAATATTTATTCATCTCAATTAAATGGCAATGAGAAAAACGTTTTAATACAAACATTTTACATTTTTAATATTAACAGATATGTAACTATAAAATAGTAAAATTCAGGGAATGATGTACCATTCAGAGAGATTAAGCTCCAAGCATCTAATTTCCATATCTTTTATTAACTTTTGTTAATAGAAAAGACTACCTATTTATGGATAAGCACATCTAATATATTACAGTCCATTTAAACATTATTAATATTATTTTCATATTTTTTTCATTCATAACAAAGATAATCATCATACTTCTTATTCAAATCGAATTAATTATGATTTAAATTGAAGACTGCCTGTAAATACTTAATGGTTTAATATCTCAGCTTATAATAACTAGTTGGCTGTCTGAAAGTACTTAGTGGTTTCCTACTTCAGCTAATAATAATTATTGATTTGTTGTCTAGCTTAGTTTTGTTATTGGAAGGGCTATTGGGGTTTATTTTTTAAAAAAATTAAACTACTTAAGAAAAATATATATCTATGCTCATAATTTGAATTTCAGGTCAATGAACAACAAGTTGTTTACTATGCCAAAATACTATGTGCACATACATTGACACACACACACACACACACACATACATATATATATATATAAATTAAGCTCATAACTAATATATTATTGTGCCCTTATCTGTGGGTCATGGTAAGGTAGAAAGGTCAATTACTAAAAAAAATTTTAAATTTTAAGTTATATTTGTATGATATAAATAATAATGGGATAATTAGATTGTATAGTACAATTTAAAGCTGAAAATACCTGGTATATAAAAATGTAATAAATTATTTTAAAAGAAAACAGTTAAATAAAGCTTAATTATATCCTTGTTTATGGTTGTAAAAGCTGGCCATATAAAATAATACAGCTATAAATAGTTTAAAAGTATAATAATAATTTGAATATAATATTTTAAAACTAATAAATTAAATAAATGCTATATGCAATGTATAAATATATTTCATAGTCTAAATTAATAGAGTATATTTTAAAATAGACTTTAAGATGGTGAGAATTATGTTTAGTTCTACAAGTTTTAATTATTTTCCAAAATTTTATAAAACATATCAGTTTTGGTAATTTAGACTGAGACGTAAATAAAAAATCATTTGATAAAGTTAGTAAACACGTGACTGTATATTATATACCTTCACACACATGCTTGTTAAAATAATAATAAGGTTTGTGAATTTGAAACTAGATATAATTGCCATCGATCATTAAAGTAAAAGTGAAAATATTAAATATTGTTTTAATAATTATTTTAAAAGTTTAAATAATTTTATAAAACTATAATTGAATTTAAAAATACTAGTCTAAATAATATTTTGAGACATGATGTCATCAATTCTTTATTTTAAACGTCTATTCTGTTATCAAACTAAAATGGATAAATTTGTTCGCGCTAAAATAAAGTTATTAACCAATCAATGGAGGTAAATTAGCAGACAAAATAGGAGAATTATACGAAGCGGGGAAGAGAAGTAATGTGTAAGTGAAAGAGAAATTAACACATTTTTTTAGCTGATAACACCATAGCTGGAAAAGTGATATAAATTTAAAATTTAGTATTTATTTTAAAAGTTCTTCTGTAACATATAATATATTTTGACTATATCGACATGGATTGTTAATTTTAAAAGTTATCTTACCAGGGAATTTTATTCGAGTTTAACCAAAAACCTACAGTAGAGATGGAAGTACAAGGAAAAATACCTAAAAATATTGCTGAAGGAAAAATATTTGGAAATTGTCTTAATACAGCTTTATTTATGCTCAACCGGAAATTTATCATTATAACTCAAAGAAATATAATTAGGACGCTGTATGAAAACCTAAAGGAGAAGTTACTTGCCGTCAGGAAAAAATTATGATGCACCAATTTTATAATGTTACTTTAAAGTTAGTTTATTCTTCTCTATGGAAAAATTTAATATGTGTTTTTATTACAAAGAAAAATTATGTAAATGAATAATGAAGAAAGAATGTTTATCTTTTAAAGGAAAACATTATTAAAATATAGTACAAGAATTTTAAAATAAAGAAAAGTAAAGAAGAATATGAAAGTGATATTATGTGTTTTAGGGAAAGGAACCGAAAAACTTTATCTAATAAGAAGAGTTAAAAAATATTATAACGTATTCAATGGAAGAAAAGGCTTGATTTGAAAAATATATTATTAAATTACTTAATAAAAAATGGATCCATGGAAATAGAAATATTATTGAAGATTTAAATAAAGTACCCCGAAGATGCATCGGAACAATCACGCGGGAAAATACTAGCAGACAATAGTAGAAGAGAATATCATGAATTAATAATTGTATACAATATTGTGAAAACCAAGGATTGTCGTCTATGAATATTTATTAAACAGAGTAATAATTGTTTTACTTAAAATAGAACATTAAGTGACTGAAGAAGAAATAAAATAATATTTTTTTTTTAGCTTTAATATGAACGATTTTCAAGCAAGTTCGATAAAGAAGTACCGTAAATATAATTTAAATATTTTACTGATTATATTTAAAATATAAAATGCTATGTGAGATTAGGGAAAAGATATAAACATAAATTTAATAATAATGAGATTTAAATATAATGGAATGATAGAAATATTGTTTTAAAAATAAAGTGTATGTATGGAAATCATATATCTACAAGAATCAATGGGATGGTGAAGCCTACAGAACACGATCGAGAAGATAAAGATCGTTTTGGTAATTTTGATATTTATTCATAATGCATAATGTAATTTTTTTTTTAGATCATCTATTGATTAAGAATGATGTGTGAAAGTTTAAATTCTATGTACGCATTTTATACAACATTAAAACATATTATGAGATAGGAGTAATTTTAAATATGCATGCAATAGGTTATTTAAAGTATAATTAATAATATAATATAACAGAACAATTGTGTGATTCTTTTGAACTTTCATGTTGTAAAGTATTCAAATATTTTAAAATAGTTTGTATATGATAAAATATACGAGAAAAGTAGTAAAAGATTTTCTTAAAGAACAGCGGTATAGTTTTGAAATAAATGAATTTTATTATTGTTAGAAATGCAGATAGGAATTTGTCGATGTACTGTATAGAAAAATCTTGAGAAATAAGATTGGATAGTGACTTGGTAGTACTAGTGTAGAGGAAACCAAGATGATGTTTTGTTAAGAAATAAGAAAAATAAAGTATTTGGATCATAGTTAGTTTGTGTGATTTCAGTATAGCTAACTAAGCCCTATCACTGAACACATATATTTTGGACAGTGTTTTTTGCGTATCTTTTAAACTTTTTGATGTTATATAAAGCTGAAGAAATAGCTTTAGCATCACTCCTATAATAGAGGTGGGTAGACAGATAAAGGTCACTCCTCTATAGTGTTTTTTAATTCACTGTGCCATTATTGTCAAGGTTTATGACGGATAATATTCTAGTTATATTTTTTTGATCCTGTGCATCTATTTTCGCTATCCTTGTTTCGTGAATCTGCATTGTCAGAAAGATATTTTTTAGAAATAATGAATAAAATAGAACTGAGGATATATTATCGTTCAAGTAAGAATAGTTTATTTACTGGAATGTGTTAGAATTGTGTAACTTTAAAAGTGAAAGTACAAAATATCGTAAAGAGAAAAAGAATCATATGATACCGTTTAAAATCAATTCGGAAATGAATATAAGATTTTTAAAAGAGAAATCTAAACAAAGTTTTTTATAAAAGTGATAATAAAATTTTAATGTTTTTTAAATATTTTTTAGAAAATAAATGTTGCATATTTAATAAGAAATAATTCAATAATGTGTAATAGACATATATTTGTGCATGGGGTGTTAATAGTTGTAATTACCATCCGAAGTAAGGCTTGAATGAGTATATTAGATTAATAAACATCGGATAATGAACAATCAAACCGAATATCGAATGTAGAAGAATGTTTGAATTAGTGAGATTCCATGCAACTAACATAAAAATAGAATTTTTTGGTTTTGTAGAATGTTTACTATGAATGAAAATTTGTAAAAATATAAATTTAATAATAGTAGGGATACAAAGTGTTAATAATAACATATGATAAATACATTTTGTAACAAGTAAACTATAATAAGAAATCCAATAATAATAATACTGTATTTTCTTAAGCATTTAAAAGATAAGAGTTAACTAGAAAAAAAAAATAAGTAGAAGTTTGATTTCATTTTTATAAACTAGTAAAATAATTTTGTGATAGGAGAGTAAGGATATCCATGTACATAATGTAAAATATTGTTATTTGTTTATGTTATTAATAAACTTTGTTGTAAATTTATTTTAAAGCTTTGTGTCTTCGTTGTTATTTCTCCACATGGATGCATGATATCGCAATACACTTATAATTGCAACAGACATATAGTTGTTTGCACAAAGGTAAAATAAAAGTGTTATAAATAATTTTGAAAATTATTTGTATGATAAAATTAAAAGATATAATTATATATTTATTGGTCAAAGTTGGTTACAATGTTACATTAAAAGATATGCTAATGTTACCACATATTCTGTTGTCAGATTATTAAAATACTACCACGCACGTAATTATTTATTTATTTAGGAGTAATAATACTTATATTATACTA
The DNA here is from genome assembly GCA_028023455.1 of Epiperipatus broadwayi. Lineage (NCBI taxonomy): Eukaryota > Metazoa > Onychophora > Udeonychophora > Euonychophora > Peripatidae > Epiperipatus > Epiperipatus broadwayi. The sequence goes on from JAQFVV010000206.1 coordinate 51,339, forward strand.
TTGTTGTTATTATTATTATTTATTATTGTTAGTTACTGCGTAGTGAATTTATGACATAAAATTCCCTTTTCATAGTTTACTACCGTAATTTTAAATCAGTTAGAATACAATTTATGAACCTGAGATTTTATTTTATTTTATTTATTCTATTTATTTACTTAATTTTATTTCATTGAGCTAGATTCTTATTACAAAGAATATTAAGACATGATTATTATTTTAATTGTAGTGAAAAGAGTTTAAAAGTCGTAAGAATACTATAAGTTAGTTATTTAGTATAGTAAAAGGGGGAATAGTATTCTTATGCCATTGGGATAGTATCATGTGGATAATATCTCAATGTAGTCTATCTCGTTCCCGTATCGTCACTCCATGTCTCATGAAAATAATAGATATTTGTTAATTCCATTTTTTAAAGTATAACCGTATTTGTATTTTGAAAATTAGAGCTAGTAATCATTTTAATTAATGCTGGATATTTCATCTATTTATTTGTTAAACTGAGCTAGAACCCGTAAAAAATCATAAACAGTATAATAAATAAAAAATTTTAGGAGTGGACGATCGAACGAAGCGGTGGGGGGAGAGGTTAGAATATATATATATATAATGTTTAAAGGATATTACCTTGATAATAGATTGAGATTGTTTATTGTAATTGATATTGGTACTGTTTAAGTGTTGACTGTATTCAATATATATAATGTAGGGGATTTAAACACAGACTTTGAAGCTCCCTTCAGCTATCAACTCTATCTTATGCAACCGACATTATTTTGATTAAATGAGATACAGTTGATAGCTAAGGGAGATTGGTAGATTGTGTTCAAATCCCTATATTACATCTAAACTTCAGGTATATAAATTATACTTGTATTTAATATATATATATTAAAAATTATTATATAAAATATTTAGAGCTATAATTTCGCTCAATCACAAATAATATCTAAAACTAACAAAACATCCAAATCACTGAGACAAAAAAGTGAATTCTTTTTTGCCTGCAGTTGAAGAATTTATTCAATAGCAAGTACATAGTAACAGATGTTTTCATTAGCTATTATCTTAATTTGTTTCTATATAAATTTTGGCTGCAAGTTAAAGAAGGCTTACTTTAATTTGGATATTAACAACGCAAGACTAGCATACAATTTATATTTAGTGACTGAGAGAGAATATATCATTCAATCTGTTTTTTTTTATGATCATGATAGGAATTGTAATTTTAGGTTTAATTTTGATATAAATAAAATAAAAAGTTTAGGCCAAGAGAGAGATAATGAAAAAAGAAAAATTAAAGAGGCAGTTTTTATTAGTAGGTATAAAAATACGATAATAAACAGGCAGTTAGCAAATGTTAGGATTAATTAATTGTGGGATATTTAAATTGACATGTGTTTCCGGTTGGTAATTGATGATTCCATTTTGAAAGTTGAGTTGAAAATGATTATGAATATAATCGAAAATATTTCTTTATGAGTTTTTATTTATATAATATTATAAATTGTTTACCGTTGTTTGGAATATATTTAAGTTTCGTTATTGTATTATTAATATTAGCGGACATTTATTTTGTTTTATTGAGTTAATGTTACATGATTAATGGATACCAAATATATAAATAAGCTATGGTTGTTTAAAGATTGGAAGAAGATGTGTTTAAATATTATTAAAACGAAATGTCGATTGGAATTTTTGAAAGATTGTAAGTTATTTAAAATATTCCCGAATTGCTGCTGCTTTAAATATAATAAATCACTGGATTTGAAACCTAGTTTTATTTTTGAAGTGAAACGTAATATTTTGCTTGAAATTATGAGAAGAAATAAGCAAGATTTGTTTAATAATCAGAAGTATTTAAAGGTTATTAATCATTTTATTGGATTGAATAATTTTGAATATTGTTTTGAATTTAAAAGGATTTGTCAAAATTATTATGATAAATTTTATATTAAAGAAAAGAAGAAATTTGATAATAAGACTAATTTTTTATTTAATAAAAAAAATATTCAAAAATTGATCGTAGTGTAAATTATGTCAATTTATCGTCATGTGATTTGAAATTGATACAAAAGTATGTATTAGGATTTGGTTCTAAATATGTGGGTGATATAGTTGATGACTATAAACTGGAGATTATATGATCAGTTCAAAGTTCTTATGATGGAAAATTAATGACTGTAGAGGAGTTTAATAAAATTGTTAAGGAGGTTAATTTACAAAATTCTAATAAATATGATAATTCATGGAAAAGAGTTATTGGATTATTTAAAAGACAATTAATGAAAGATAAATTGATTTGCTTAAAGGAAGACAAAGGTTTATGGATGTGCTTGGTTTCAAATAATGAATATGTTCAAGGAGTTATTTTACAAATGGAAAAATTAAATTTTGAATTGATTGATAAATATAATGTTGATTCAGAAAGATTGAAATTTATTAATAACATTTTATTAAAGGCAAAGAATAAAGGAATAAATGACAATGTGTATTATTCATTATATTCTTCAAGTGCTATTTGTCCATGTGTATTTGCTAATGTAAAATTACATAAAAAAAGTTATCCACTTAGAATAATTTTGGATTTTGGAAGGTCTTTTGTGTATAAGACTAGTAAATATGTAGCTAAAATTTTACAAGATTTACTTGGATTTGGAAAATATTCTGTAACGTCATCATTTAATTTTGTTGAAAAAATGAAAGATTTAAGTTTGGACTGTGATGATGTTTTAGTGTCATTGGATGTTTCTGAAATGTAGGGATCTATTGATAGAGTTGATTCAATTAAAATAATTCATCAAGCTTTATTGGAGAAGAAAGTGGATAATCAATTAATATGTTTTCTGATGAAGGCTTTAAATTTTATTGAACAAAATATTGTTGCATCCTTTAATGGTAAATTTTATAAGATGAGTAAAGGATGGCCAATGGGATTACCAATGGTGGCACAGTTATGCAGTTTTGTTTTGTCATATTATGAAGAAAAGATTTTAAACAAATTTATATTTATGGGAAATATTAAGATATATACGAGATATGTGGATGATGTTTTTATATGTGCTTCTTCAGAAATGATTGATAAAATTTTTGATGAATATAATAAATTAAAAGGTCTTATTTGGACTATGGAGAAAGAATATAATAACAGTATTAAATATTTAGATTTGATAATTTCAAGGAACAATAATACGATTGATTATAAATTGTTTATTAAACCTATTGAAACCAGAGGGTATATTCCATATTTATCTAAAGTGCCACATAATTATAAAATGGCTGGTTTTAGGTCTTTTTTACATAGAAATGATATTTTGTGTAAATATGCATGTGATAAAAAGAAAAATATTGAAAATTATGTAAGTGAGTTATTAAGTGTAGGTTATAATGTAAAAGAAATTTATCAAGTGGTTTGTCAATTTAGTAAGAAAATTAATAGAAATACTGGTGATGAAGAAATTGAGAGTAAGAAGTGGATTTCTTTGCCTTTTTATAATAATAAGCAAGTAAAATTTATGAAAAAAGTTTATAATAGTATATATAATGTTTCATTTTATGGGTCAGGTAATTTAAATAGAATGGTTAATAATTCAAAAAATAAGTTAGAAAAAAATAATGTGAGTAATATAATTTATAGAATTTATTGTGGGTGTAACTTATCTTATGTAGGGGAATCTAGATGTAATATAGAGAAAAGAATTAAAGAACATAAATTGTTGTATAAAAGAGTTTTGAAAAATGTACAGATATGTAATGATAATAATAATGAAGTCAAGTTATATACTGAATCTGTTTTTTATGATCATGATAGGAATTGTAATTTTAGGTTAAAATTTGATATAAATAAAATAAAAATTTTAGGCCAAGAGAGAGATAATGAAAAAAGAAAAATTAAAGAGGCAGTTTTTATTAGTAGATATAAAAATACGATAATAAACAGGCAGTCAGCAAATATTAGGATTAATGAATTGTGGGATATTTAAATTGACATGTGTTTCCGGTTGGTAATTGATGATTCCATTTTGAAAGTTGAGTTGAAAATGATTATGAATATAATCGAAAATATTTCTTTATGAGTTTTTATTTATATAATATTATAAATTGTTTACCGTTGTTTGGAATATATTTAAGTTTCATTATTATATATATATTGTGCCCTTTTCTATAGGTCAGAAATAGTCAATTATAGTAAATTACTAAAAATTTTAAATTTTAGAATATGTTCGTTTCATATGTTAATTATATTTTGTTAATTATGTTATAAAGTACAATTTGAAGCTAAAGAAAATACATAGTATATAAAATTATAGCGAATCATTTAAAAATAGTTATGTAAAGCTTTAAATATTGTTGCATATGGTTGCAAAAGCTGGCCATATTAAATAACTCAGCTGTAAATAGTTAAAAGTATATTTAAATGTTAAATTTTAATAGTTTAAAACTTATAGTTAATAAATGTTATATTTAAATTTATAAATTATCTTTAATAATCAAAATTAATATCATATATTTTTTAAAGGAAACTTTATGATAGTGAGAATTGTATTTGGTTCTATATTTTCTAAATTATTCTTCCAAAATTTTTATACTTATATTATTTAATATAATAAGTGTAGCAATTTTATAAATCCAGACAGAGAAATAGATTGAAAATCATCTGTCTCAATTTATATTAATCATGTGACTTTTAATACATGGTTAAACACACACGCTTGTTTGAATTTAGATTAACAAAGTTTGAAATATTTAAAAGTTGTATTATAAAACTGAATATAATTACTATCTATCATAGAAGTGAATATTAAATAGTTGGTATAAAATGTTTCTAAATGTTTTAAGTAGTGTTTTATAAAGACGAGTACATTTAATAAAAAAAGTCAATATTTTGTTTAAATAAAAATAGATAAATTAAATATTAAAAGTGGAATAAATTCATTAAATATTGTTTTAAAAGTTAATTTTAAAATATTTTTTTAAGTAATTTATCAATGTAATAATCAATCTGAAAGTAATATTTTAAATAATATTTTTAAGTTTATTATGTCATAATTTTTATTTTTAAAATTTAATTCTGTAAAACTGAAAATATGTAAATTTGTTCTCAACCTAAAAGTAAGAATTAACCAATAGGATAAGGTATTCTTGCAAGGTATAAATATCATTGTAATTGATTTATCTGGGGAGATTAATAGTGAATTGAAACCAGAGAAAGGTATATTAGTAGCTATCAAAGAGATAGTACTTTAAAATTTTTATTTTAAGTCAATTTTTAGTACTTTCTTATAGTTTTATTTGAAAAAACTAATTGATATTTTTAAAAAAGTATTTTGCAAAAGAGAGTTTAAAATATAATATATTTTAGAAACTTCATGAAAATGATTTGCTAAGTTTTAACAGTTTACTTGCCAGGATTATTTTATTCTAAGTTTAACCTAAAATTTCACAATGAAAAATGGATATACTACGAAATAAAATGTATATAAATTATAATAATATAAAAATGCATAGAGTGTTTATGGTTACTATTTTATTAATGCTTCACTGGAGAACTGTTTTAATACATAAAAACCACAGTATGGATATTATATGGATGCAATGGAAAGCTATTTGTCATCTAAAAAAATTTGTGACGCATTATTTATAAGCTTATCCAGGAGTTTTAAAAAAAGAATAAGATACTTATATCTTATGAATTATTATAGAATATCATAATGAAAGAAATAAAATGTTTAGTCCTTTTTGAAGGAAATATTTTTCTAAAAAAATATATATCTTGAAAGAATTAAAGGAAGAAATTACAGAGAAGATTTTATTAAAAGCGTTGTGATATATAAAACTTCTAGTCTCAGAAATATTAAAAACGCATCTTTAGAAGTATTTGTTTTAAAGCACTTTATTAAGAATGGAAACCTATATAAAAAAGTGAACATATAGTTAAATAAAAAGATGGATCCATGAAAATGCAAATAGTACTTAAAAGTTTTATTGGATAACTAAAGTTAAATTAGATGGAGGATGCATCAGATACGCCACAGAGAATATTGGCAGAGAAAATATTTTAAGAATCTTTGTGGGATTAATTTTTAAACATTATGATTTTATAATAATTAGAATTCTGAACAGCAAAATCTAGGATTATTTTTCTTGTAAAACTTTACTAAAATTGATTAATTATTAAGTTTTATTTTTAAAACTATAACGTGCTTTGAGGAGAACATTTTGAGAAAAGAACAAACTAAAGAAAGTAATAAACATTTTGGACTTATCATGAACTATTGTCAAGTGATACGTAATTATAGTTTTTGATTTCTTTGTTTTATTAACTTAGTTTAAAATGTAAATTTTCTATATTTTTTTTTCTATAAGATTAGGAAAACATAAAACATTAATTTGTTAATAACATATAATTTTATAATATAATAATCTAATAATTTAGATAAGAATATTTTTAGATAAAATGTATGGATGTATATTTTTTTATGTATGCAATGCTCAGTATCTAGTGGATGAAGGAAGCCTACTGAACATGATGACCAGATAATGGTTATTTGGTAATGATAATGAATATTAATAATTTATAATGTATATTCTTTGTTTTCTTTTGGATTATCTATGAATAGTGAGAATGGAGTATAAATGTTTTAGTTATAAACGTAAATGCATTTTCATACAACATTTTAAAAACATTATGAGATAAAATTGATTTGAAGATATGCATACAATGATTTTTATATTAGTGATGTAATCCAATATACTAACAAATATTTATGTGATTCTTTTAAAACTTTTCATGTTATTGGATATTCAAATATTATCTGGTTAGATTGTATATGATTAAGCATACAGAATAATGAAGTAAGTACACTTTTCTTGTGGAACAGCGAGATTGTTTTAGATTATCAGTGAATTTTATTTATTGTTTTTGTAAATGCAGATAGTTATTTATCAATGTAAGATGTGGAAAATCTCGAGAAATACTAATGAGATAGTGTCTTGGAAGTACTTGGATAGACAGGAAACCAAGATGATGTTTTGTTAAAATAGGATGTGATAAGGAATAGGAATAATACTTATAGTCTTTGTGTAGATATCAGCATAGTTAACAAAGCCCTGTGACTGGTACACATTTTATTTGGACAGTGTTTATATTCTTTAGATATTTGATGTTCTAATAAAGCTGAAGGAATACCTTTAACATCGTTTATGTATTGGAGGATATTAGACAGGTAAAGGTCATACCTCTATTTCTTGTTAATGCACTGTGCCATGAACTTGAGATATGTTATGAGTGATACTCTAGCTTTCTTCCATAAATCCTATGGATCTGCTTTCGCTATCTTTATTTCATGTAACTGCATCATTCAGTAAGATATTTTGAAAAGAAATGGTAAATAATTTAGAGCTTAGGTTATGCTATCGTTTTGTATAAGATTGGTTTATTTGCTTAGAAGGAATAAAATTTTATAATTTGACATTGAAGGTCCAATGAATCCTAAAGGAAAGGAAAGAATCATAGAATATATTTTGAATTTATTTCGGGAATGAAATATAAAATTTTTAGAATAGAGTATCTAAAACAAAGATATTTTCTTTAAAATGTTAATAACTTTTGAATGCTTATTATATCTTTAAAAAAAATAAGTATTGCATATTTTTTTAGAATACAATAGTACAAAGTAAATGTTATAAATATTAGGCATGATATGATTTTATTTATTGAATAATAGGAATATATTGATGATTACACTTATATCATTTAAAATAAGGCTAATTGGGAATATGTTATGTTTAGTAAACAAAGTGTAATAAGTGATATCTACTAAAATCTAGTAATAAATTATTAGACAGATAGTATGTAACATCTTTGACATTGCAAGATGAAAATTTGTTTTAAATATTTTAAGAAATCCATACTAAGTATAATGTTGATTTTGTTTTCAGTAGAATGTTTTTCCTATGAATGTGTTTTAAGAAAAATATAGTTTAATAATATTAAGGAGGAAATATTTTTGTTAATAAAATAAATAAATATATTTGTAATAAGTTAACCATAATGAGAAACCAAGTGGTAACATTTTATTTTGTCTTAAGTCTAAATAAAGACATAACTAAATATAAATTATTTTTATAACCCAGTAGATAAAAATGTAAAGTATAAAATAAAGATATCCACTGTAAATGGTGTACATAAATTGTTTATTTATTTTGTTGTTATTAATAAACTTTGTTAAAATTTGTTTTTCAAAAATTTTTGTGTCTGAATTGTTTATTTCTCCACTTCACTGCATGACATCACGATATATATTCATAATAATTGAAACAAACATATAATTTTGCACAAAAAGATAAATAAAGAATTATTTTAAGAATTTAAATATTTTATTGGTATTCTTTTAATTAAATAATCATAATTTTACATTATTTTATTGGTCATAAATCAGTTATCACAATAGTATATTTAATTATATGCTATCAGTTACCACACATACTTTTGTTTGTCAGATTGTCAAATGCTACCACGTAGTTGTTATATTATTACATGAAGATAAAAGATTATATTATATTATTTTATTATGGTAATAAAAATATAATGAAAAGAAAAGATATACAGAATTAGTTATACAATGAAGAATATTATTATTATTTTATTATTATTAGTTTACTGTAGTAGATTATGACATAAAATCCCTTCTCATATTTTACTACCGTAATTTTAGATTAACTTAGAATAAATTTATGAACCTGAGATTTTATAAAGCTAAATTATTATAAATAGAAGATTAAGATGTAATTATTAGCTTAATCTTAGTGAGTAGAAGTTATTAAAGTCGTAAGAATACTATGAGTTTTGTTATTTGAAATAGTAATAAGGGGGGATAGTGTTCTTATGCCATTGAGGTAGTATCCTGTAGGATATTGGCTCAATGTAATCTATCTTGTCACCTGTATTTTCACTTCAAGTCTCATGAAAATATTAAATATTTATTTAATTTATTTTTTATAAACTGAACCTTATTCGTATTTTAAGTTTGAGCTAGTGAAATATTTAATTTTAATGCTGAATATTTTATTTATTAATTATTAACTGAGCTAGAACCCGTTTTACTTTATATCATATACTATTCTGAAGTGAAGATGCACAAAGGCACGGATAGAATATATATATAATTAAATTATTTAATGTACTAATTATATTGAAATTACTACTAAAATGATCTTTAAGAAGTCTTATGTCATATGCATTTGTGTATTTTAGTATCGGTATTTTGTTATCTGTTTATAACTAATAAAATTAGAATTACCCATTAGTAGTCCTTTATATATATATATAATTTTAGAGTGTGTAGTTTTTTTTTTCCTTTATTCCTTCAATAATAGAATAATTCAATTAATATATATATATATCGTAAAATATGTTTCCTTCAATAGTGAGGAAAATAGTTAATGATGTATTGTAACATTCTTTTATAATTATTGATTTAATTGAATTTCAAATAGCAACAAACTTTTATAAGGTTTAGAAAATGGAAGATAAAAAGGAAAATCAATTCTTTAACAACAACTAAACATGAAATTCACTGAAAAAGTGAGAAAATTTAAGGTTTCTCTCTATCAGAAGTCATATTGAAGAGATCTTGGAAATCGTGGGAGAGTTTTTTTTTTTTTTTTGTACAAAGTCAATAGGTATTTTCTGTCTCAGTGTTAGATTATATATGATGTTTTTTTTATAAACTAGCCGTTTTAATTGTACGTTCAAAGGTTATTTGTAATATGAAAGGAAATGTAAGAACAATTGAAACAAAAAAAAAAAAAAAACACAAACACTTTAAGTATTAAGCAAACAAGTTTTATTTCAGACGATTGAAGAAGATAATTTATATATTTTTTTTAATAAAAATATAACTAGTTTATATATTTTTTTGTAAAATGTGGTACTCCAAATGCTGGTTAAATTCTGATCGTTTTAAATACATTTTTATATATGGCTATAATCTATTCGCAGTCCTTTATAACTTAGTGTGTGGGAGTAGTTTATGGCTGCGGTTGATCTAACAATCGTTTATCATAAACAACTGTCAAATATAAATAAAATAAGATACGAAAAATTTAACAGAACAAATAAAATCGAATAAATATAGGAAAAAAATATATAGATCTTTATATGAAAGATTTTTAGAAAAGGAAAAGTGAAACTCGGTATAGTTTTCAATATAATGGAAAAGATATAAATTTAAATCAAAAAATAGCATCTCCCTCTACTCAGTAATTGTGAAGCAGCTTGTTATAATATTAGGAATATATTAAAACCAACACGTCTTTTGATTCTTAAAGGAGATAATTCAAAGATAATACTATGTAAATTCAAATTAATATTCAAGAGCTTTTGACGCCAACGTGTTTTTATACGATTCCTTAATTTTTGCGTTCCTTATCATGTGGCTCATACTTTAAAATATTAAACCCTTGGGGAATACAAATATGACCATATTATTTTAAGATTTACAAACTTGTTCAGTTATCTATTAAAATGTGTTAAATCCTATTATGCCAGTGTGATTGACAATTCTATTTAAGAAAATAATTTTAGAGTTTAAAATGTGTTACTTTGCAGAAAATATTTCATATGTGTTTATTATATACTTTCTAATTTTTATATGTGCTTATGTATAAAATAATATTCATTGAGAGTATTCTACTACATAAGAATATTTTTCAAATTGGACTAAACAATGCCTTCTCTTGTATCAGTGCTAATCTACCAACAAAATTAAAAAAAATGAGCCATTTCCATCAGATCTGCAAATTTTTAAAGAAAAGTAAATCAAACATAAATACTTAAAAAATAAAACATTCTATTAATAGTGATTTTTCTAAAAAATTTTCAAACCAACTTATAGTTTTATGTTATAACTCATCTAGGTACAAAGTCTACTAATTGTCACAACCATATGAATAAATAATTGCATTTAAACATATAATATTAATAATATATAATAATATTTATAAAGCACTAATATTCCAATGCAAGCCAGAATTGTTTAGAGATATTTTAATAACGTTGCAAACAATCTTTTCTTTTGTATTAATGTGATTACAATTGTTAGATCAAAAAAAAAAAGAAAAACTTTCATCTGATTTTCAATTGTTTTATTAAACTTGTGAAGATTATTAATAATATAACATTTCATCCTTTCAGTCCATGATTGATTTATTATTCATATAAGAACTTGGAGATCTGATTTATGTGGTTCTTTGTTCTGTAATTATACATTGGACTATTTCCATCATCTAGTTTATTCTGAAATAGTGACATGTGATAAATTTTAAAGCTATTAATTTTCAAATGTCTTAATTTCATATAATGTTTTAAGTTGAATGGGTGTCCATCTCACTATCTTCCTAAATATGTTTCAATTTTAAGTTTAAGGCCATTTTTGGATCTTCAAATTTCTTATTGTATGATAGTTTATACTAAAGTAATATTGTTTCCATTTTTGATGATCTAGGGTTGTTTTTTTTTTAATTTTTAATATAAATATAATATTTTTTGTAAGTAATTGTTAGAGTAATAAAAATCAAATTTATTTTATTATAATTACTTTGTAATTTTTCTTAAAAAATGCATTCAATTAAACTCTATGAAAATTGTGTGCAATATTGTTTTGGTGTGTGATATTGTCACATAAAGTTTCCTTTTATACTAAAAAACCTGAAATAAATTCTAACTTGAACAAGATGTTGGTCAAATATTAAATCTTTCAACTGTCAAATGATTCACTTTATATAAAAAAATTTAAGCAGTCAAAAAAAAAAAAATTGATGCTTGGACTTTTAAAAAAGCATTAGTAAAATTGTTTACAAATGTACATCTAGAAAAATGATTCCTAATATATTTTAGAAGCATTAGATGATCTGAAGTTATCAATTATAACAGAGATTATATTTATTTCTTTTGCTTTTTTAAAATGCCCATTTAGAACAATAATTATAATATAATAAAAAATTTAAGAAGTAGTGTATTTTTACTACATGTAGCAATTACAATACAAAATTCCATATACGCATTTTTGAAATTTATTTATACTTCTTCAAATGCATTCAACAACTAACAATAACTCACAGATTAGTATAAAGTATAATGTTTCAAGTGATATTATTTTCCTTATTGTTTACGTGTTTCGGGCACAACTATTTACAATATTATCATAGAAATCAAAGTAGTAACTCTAGATTCATGATTACTAAATTTAAGGTAACCTATAACCAATTAGACAAATCCCTTAAATGCAACTATTATTAACTATTTTATAAACTTATCTATAAAGATCCTCCTGATTTCTTTATTTTTTGCTTTCTTTAATATGTATTTTAATTTAAAGTTCCCAAAAATTTTTTTTATCTGACATATGGATTTATATTATCCAAGAAATGCCATTAAATGCATGTTTAATAAATGATTAGTATGTCAGATTTATATAAATTGTATAATTATTCCTTCATATTATTATCTATTGTCATTGGTATTTATTTTACATCCATCATTTAATTATGAAGTTTTAAAACTTAATAAATTATATATCCATATAAATATTACTAAAGAGGTTATTAGCATAATAATTAATGCATTGAGTTATCATAAACATTATCTGGATCTGAATCTAAATGTCAATTGACATTTGTTTTTTGTTTTTGTAGTATATTATTTTAAAGCAATGATAGTAATTTTTTTTAGGTAGCTGAGTTACTATTTAGTTAATTAGTCTTCCAATTATTTTCTGCTGAAAAAGAGCATAGAAGAAAAACCATAAATTTTCAATAACTGCTACTAGACCAATTAGTGAATAGATTGGGAAGAAGCCTTTACTTTATTGGGCTATTTAGGGCTATTTTCTTTTTTATTGTTATTTATATAATTTATTATTGGTATTGAAATTCCTGAATGTACTAATTTTTATTAGTAAATAATGATATATATATATATATATATAAATGAAATAATGCTTAAAGCTAAGTGGGATAAATATGTAAACATTAGAAACCAATCAGTAATCTCCTAAACATTCATGATATAGATAGTAATCAATATTTCTCACTGTTGTCAAGGCAACCTCTCATCTTTTAATAGAAAGAATGGAAATCCACTCTTAATAATGTTCCATTGAATATATATGGACACTTAAAGATTGCAACTTGACCACAGATAATGAAATATTGATACAATGAAGTTTAAATAAATCTCTTTAAACATAAAATAAACATGACCATGTAATGCAGACTAATAAATAGTCAATTATAACATTAAAACTACAATACTTTTAAATTGCTTATGTATAATTTAAATAATAAGTCAAATAATGCTTAAAGTAAGTATGATAAATATGTAACCATTACAATCTTCTAAATATTCACAATATAGATAGTAATCAATATTTCTCACTGTTGTCAAGACAATCTTTCACCTTTTAATAGAAAGAAAGGAAATCCACTCTTACTAATGGTCCATTGAATATATATGGACACTTAAAGATTGCAACTTGACCATACATGAGAAATTTAAAATAATTGCAGTTTGTAATGTTATAATTGACTATTTATTATTCTGCATTACATGGATATGTTTATTTCATGTTTAAAGAGGTTTATTTACACTTAATTATATCAATATTCCACTCTCCATGGTCAAGTTGCAATCTTTAAGTGCCCATATATATTCAATAGACCATTAGTAAGAGTGGATTTTCATTATTTTTATTAAAAGGTGAGAGGTTGCCTTGACAACAGTGAGAAATTTTGATTACTATCTACATTGTGGATGTTTAGGTGGTTACCAGTTGGTTTCTAATGATTATATATATATATATATATATATAATCATATAGAAACCAACTGGTATATTTATATATATATATATATATATATATATATATAAATAAACAAAATGAAAATCTTTTCAAATATCCTTAAACAAAGATTACAGACAGTTCAAATATCAAATACTAAAAACTTTTATAGGTTTTCTTCCATGATATACTATCTAATTATAATGGAATGTCCATGTGTGAAAATTCTTGGTTTTCTTGTAATATCTATTATACATAAATGATATAATAAAATTGTAAGATCAGACTAAAAGAGTGAAAGTTAATCTTTTCAAAAGATATTGATCACCCTCAAAATTCTGTATAGAATATTTCAAAACCTTCCATCAATCTTGAAGATTTTGAATACAGGAAAGATCACATGCTATTCTTGTTGCACAAAAATGTATCTTCTATGTGAGTCATATAAAACTTATGAAAGATATTTTCTCAAATTATATTTTAAGCAGTCTTTGATACAGTAAATTGAATCCAATCTTGAGAGTGCTGAATGGTGTGCTTCACACCATTTTTAGTACTTTTATAATAAATTACTTAATTAAAAATGCATTTATTTTATATGCACACCATATATATATAAATTTAATTTCAGTATTTGTTCACACAAAAAGGGTACATGATGCTCTCTTTTTGCATCCATTTTATTTTGATATTCCTTAATTAAAAAATTAGAATCTCTTACAACATATTCTTAACAGCTACAAACTATTATGTTAACTGGTTTCTTTTATACAAAAATCATCCACATTATTTTTATAATTTTTAAATAAAGATGTAATTTTTAGTAAAGTCAAGTAGATAATTTCCTGGTAAATGTCCAAGTTGACAAAGTTATCTTCATACTTGAAAGATGCTGCAATCTGTTTTCTGAAGGATGATATCATATATAACAGAAATAAGGATATCATCAGCTCAAGGTCTCATTTTTCCATATGCTACATATTAAAATTAGCATGTTCCTTCTTTAGCATCTTTATTAAATTATACAAATTATAATTGATAATTTTGTTTGACAAGTAAAGTGATTGATTAATAAGAGCATCACTGGAAATAAATAAATCTGATGACTATAAACTATATTCATAACAATTTCTTTACTTTACATTATTTTACATCTTCTAATATTGTATAAAGATTTGGACTAAATTTGTTTTAAAATTATTGCTGTTTGTACTATACCAATATTTCTTAATTTGCATTTTTAAGATGTGCACTTTAAATTGCTTCTTTTTTTTAATCTTTCCAAAATTTGCAGAATTTTCATACTTTTTTTTAGATTTTGAGATAACCTCAATTTATTTGCTCCAATTAATGACTTTCTATTGTCAGAATGTTGAAATAAACATCCAAAAATAATTTAGAAAATTTTATTTAACTTGCTTTACTCTTAAATTTTTTTATCATAAGTTTAATTTCTATTTTGTTTGTGGGATGTGAAAAAGAATAGAAAAAAAAACACAAATTATTTATTTAAAGTTTTATCATAGAATTTCTTTAATTCATTAAATGTTATGACGTTTCCACACACTAAAAATAATGTAGAAGGAAAAGTATTTATGTTACAACAAAAAGATGAGATGTCTTAAATTGAATTGTAAATTATAACCTCAACATTAAATAAGATATGAAAACTGTTACTAAAATATAGTGAATAGAAATATGCTGATGTTGGTAATCTTCTTATTAATTTTCTAGATTACCTACATAAGCAAACAATTGATATCATTTTGATATCAGCCTGTTTTATGAAGGCATAGAATCTAAATAGGTATTCTATTATAACCGTAATTTTATCATAATGCAGGTCTTTATATGTCCAAACTTTCCTGAGTAATGTAAGGCTTTATATGTTTTAAAAATACTTTTAGAGCTATATAATTTTTTTATTAAAAAAACAATTGAAATATATTCAACTGCCAGTGATAAATAGTTTAAAATTTCTTAAAGAATATTATAATTTTTTCTAAGTATTTTTTGTAATAATGATTTTGTTTGTATTTCATTATTTTTTTATTGTCACAGTACTGAGGTGCATTTATAACTTTAAATATCCTTATTATTTCTATAATTATCATGGATACCCATTGTATATCGTATGATAAATGTGATTGATCTAGTAATTATGCATAAACATAATCATTAGTTATTATGCATAGTCACCAATCATCTTTGTAAATTTGTAAATTTCACAATTTTTTTTTACTTTTACTGGTGATTTTATATATATATATATCTCAAATAAAATTGGTATTTAATAAAATTTCAGAGTTTCTCCTTTTACTGGCCATTATATGTTATCCCCAAATGAACTTGTTACGTTTGATAAGTATCACTGGACATATTACTACTTTTAAAGTGATTGGTGCATGGTACCCAAAATGTACTTCATAAATTTGATAAACATCATGAAATTTCACAACTTTTCTTGTTTTAATAAAGTAATTTACTGATTTACACAAATTTTAATAAAATAAATCAAAAATACATTTTTTTTTCTTTTATAAATATTAGAACAATTTAATGAACATAAAATAAAACTAAAAAAAAATCGGTTTTCAATTTAATATTAGAATTATGTGTACAAAAAATATCAAAAAAATTATTGGGAAAAATATAAAACTAATAATTCTTACAGCCTATTTAAACATATATTATGACATTTTGAATTACATAATTTGTTTATTTTTCACTTGCATTTAATTTAATTACATGTTACTTTACATGAGCACCTTTGATAACCTGATTTCTTGAAATTGATATCTCCTTTGGTGCATCACTAACAAAAAAAGAGAGTAAATTATATAAATATCATTGCAATAAAGGTTATTCAATGAGAATATATTATTTATCAAATATACCATGTAGACTGGTGATTATAAATAATATCCAGTAAATTTGATCAATGTTTTATTATTTGTCATGTTTGCCTCTATGAACTTTGTGAGTATGTATAATCACCAATAAATGTGATTACTTTGTAATTTACAAAATAAATTCACCACATTTACTGAAATCAGTGGTGATTATGCATAAACATATTATTCACTTTTATCCTAATATATATATATATAAAATACATATTTTGCGGGTTCATCCGTGTTAAAAACTGACGTTTCGACTTGGTCACACAAGCCATCCACAGAGTTATAAAAAGGTAGAAAGACGGTTGTAGAGGCGCTACAATCACTGGTTTGAATAAAACATTAAAAATCCCACCAATAGCAAAAATGTTAAATTTAAGAATGTTTTTTAAAGAAATCTTTCCAAATAGGAGGAATTTTGCACGTATCATCTCGCTTATTGATACAATCTGGCCTTTAAGTATCTCAATGGCTTCTCTGATTTTGCATTGGTAGAGATTATCACATCTGGATATGATCCTGGTACTAGAAAAATCTATTTTATGACCTGAATCTATAGTATGGAGTGAGAGTGGTGCTGATGATGAGTGTTGTTTAACTGCATTAGCATGCTCATCTCTCCTAACACTGATGCGACGATTACTCATACCTATGTAAGAAGCTTTACAATTTTTACATGAGATTTGATAGACACCATGAGATTCAAGAGGATTGAATCCTTAGGCTTGGTTATTATATTGCTGATCTTTTGATGAGCAGAAAATGCTGTATCTATATTATAGCGTTTTAATATACGTCCGATACTGTCTGTAGTTCCTTTTACATATGGAACACAAATCCTAATAGCTGACTTATCATCTTTTTGTTTCCTATTTTGTCTATTTTGGGCTTGAAATAAGGCTTTTTTATAAATTTGTAATTATAACTATTTCCTAATAAAACACTATTAATATGATTTATTTCTTCTTTCAGATGTGTGTCATCTGAAAGGTTAATTGCTCTATTTAAAGAGTTTTGGCTACAGAAACTATCTGAGTTGGGTGATGATGAGAATGGAAATGTAAATATCTGTCTGTGTGTGTATCCTTTCTGTAAATAGAAAAAGATAAACTATTTGGTGTTCTGGTGACTAGAACATCAAGAAAAGGAGTTTTCCATCAGACTCTGTCTCCATTGTAAATTTAATATGAGGATGCATATTATTTAAATGTAAGAAAAAATCATCTAATGTATTTTTTCCATGTTGCCATATGACAAAAGTGTCATCTATGTATCTGAGCCAAATGAGAGGTTTTAAAGATGATGATTCTAAAGCACGAGTTTCTATATATTCCATGAATAAATCAGCTATTACTCCTGAGATAGGTGAGCCCATAGGAGTACCAAAAACTTGTCTGTAATGCTGTCCATTGTATACAAAATATGTATTTAAGAGACAATGTTTAATCAAAGCAATAATATGGTCTGGTAAATTGCAACGTTGTGAGATTATATTTAAAGCTTCATCAATTGGAATGTTTGTAAACAAAGACACGACATCAAAACTGACCACATTCTGGTCAGTTTTGATGTCGTGTCTTTGTTTACAAACATTCCAATTGATGAAGCTTTAAATATAATCTCACAACATTGCAATTTACCAGACCATATTATTGCTTTGATTAAACATTGTCTCTTAAATACATATTTTGTATACAATGGACAGCATTACAGACAAGTTTTTGGTACTCCTATGGCTCACCTATCTCAGGAGTAATAGCTGATTTATTCATGGAATATATAGAAACTCATGCTTTAGAATCATCATCTTTAAAACCTCTCATTTGGCTCAGATACATAGATGACACTTTTGTCATATGGCAACATGGAAAAAATACATTAGATGATTTTTCTTACATTTAAATAATATGCATCCTCATATTAAATTTACAATGGAGACAGAGTCTGATGGAAAACTCCCTTTCTTGATGTTCTAGTCACCAGAACACCAAATAGTTTATCTTTTCTATTTACAGAAAGGATACACACACAGACAGATATTTACATTTCCATTCTCATCATCACCCAACTCAGATAGTTTCTGTAGCCAAAACTCTTTTAAATAGAGCAATTAACCTTTCAGATGACACACATCTGAAAGAAGAAATAAATCATATTAATAGTGTTTTATTAGCAAATAGTTATAATTACAAATTTATAAAAAAAGCCTTATTTCAAGCCCAAAATAGACAAAATAGGAAACAAAAAGATGATAAGTCAGCTATTAGGATTTGTGTTCCATATGTAAAAGGAACTACAGACAGTATCGGACGTATATTAAAACACTATAATATAGATACAGCATTTTCTGCTCATCAAAAGATCAGCAATATAATAACCAAGCCTAAGGATTCAATCCTCTTGAATCTCATGGTGTCTATCAAATCTCATGTAAAAATTGTAAAGCTTCTTACATAGGTATGAGTAATCGTCGCATCAGTGTTAGGAGAGATGAGCATGCTAATGCAGTTAAACAACACTCATCATCATCAGCACTCTCACTCCATACTATAGATTCAGGTCATAAAATAGATTTTTCTAGTACCAGGATCATATCCAGATGTGATAATCTCTACCAATGCAAAATCAGAGAAGCCATTGAGATACTTAAAAGGCCAGATTGTATCAATAAGCGAGATGATACGTGCAAACTTCCTCCTATTTGGAAAGATTTCTTTAAAAAACATTCTTAAATTTAACATTTTTGCTATTGGTGGGATTTTTAATGTTTTATTCAAACCAGTGATTGTAGCGCCTCTACAACCGTCTTTCTACCTTTTTATAACTCTGTGGATGGCTTGTGTGACCAAGTCGAAACATCAGTTTTTAACACGGATGAACCCACAAAATATGTATTTTATATATTTAACCCGTGCAAATCTTCGTTTTAACATATATATATATATATATATATATATATATATATATTCCAAAGGGTGACCTAGCAACCATAAAGTAAAGTGTAGGTTTAAGCACAGATCTAAATCAGTACAGAAATTCTAACGCATTAAATAAACATATAACATAAGATAAGTTGTCTTATAGGCTAAGTGCACAATAATTAATATATTATTTTACAAGATGTGGATAGACCAATGGTTGGTTTATAATTCATTGTTACATTCTATAAAAAATAATGATGAATAGTAATAATAATCTCAGGTTTTTAAATATTAAATAATTCAATTGTAATGAATACTAACTTTGGAATGATAATGTAAAACAATAAAAATAATTTAGGTTACTATTGAGACTCTTATTTTTTAATATCTTATCATTATCAACAAAGCAAGTCATATATAATATGACATTGCTTTTATAAGCTTGTATTTACAAAAATGTAATACAAAGAGTTTACCAATAGCTCAAACAAGCTCTTAATTGATAAGTGTGGTAGAAAAAATATTTAAATCTCTATCTGAAAAACTCCTATTCTCAGACCAATTGTTTTCGAGCTTATGGCTCACCTCAGTTAGAAGCTAGAATTTTCAGACACTAGATACAAAATATCAACTCAAAACCAGGCACTTATTTCATATGTAATATTTAAGTAGAAACTCTGAAGATTTTGGACATGAAAAATGTATTTTACTCCTGCTATCTAACTTAAATAGCAATATGGACTGAACCCAATTCAAATATGCCTTATATTACTAGTCTCATTACTGAACCAATTCAAATATACCTTATTTTACTAGTCTCAGCATAGCCAAATCCATAATGATATAATTATAATTATCGATAAAGCAAGTCATATGTAATGCGACATTGCTTTTGTAAGCCTGTATTTATAAAAATGTAATAACATCTTATCAAAACTTTCTTATTTATAATGAAGTAGTGATTTATCTAAAGAGGGATTTAAACATAACATTGGCTAGTAAAATTAACTTTTATTTTGGTTCTTATGTCACTGGCTAAATAAAATCAAGTTTTCTCAAAATTTAAAATAACTGTCTAACAATAGCTAAGCTAAAGTGATGCAATAGGTAAAAGAGATTTTTGTGGTACCAAACACATCACTAAGTAATTTATCAACAAGAGAATCAGTAAATTAATCTTATATCAATTTAATTGTATATGTAATGGATTGCATGAACTGTATCAATGTGACAATTTCAAAATAATATGTACTCTTATATACACTTTAAACAATATTGCTACTTTTTGACATATGAATGTGACACATGGGAATGAAGACAGAAACATAATTAAAGAATAAAATAAATATTTGCTACAAAGTCTAAACATATTTTTTTTAGTTTAGTTTGGCAATATATATACAACTTATTTACTATTATTTACAAAAAATAAATTAAAAAACGTTTACATCAATTAATACATAAGTTACATATAATACACATATAATATATATCATAGCTATGATATATTAAGATTATACAAATAAATAAAGAAAGATAAAAAAATTCCTACAGTTTGAATTTGATAATCAGTGATGCATACAAAGGTTAATTAGTGCATCTGAATGTTCTAATAATACAATTGTAGCTAATAATATAATAAGATATACTTAAGTTGACATTTCTGTACAATTTTTAATATATAATTTATAACTTAAGCGATATAATATAAAGAAATATATTGTATTAATCTAGATAAATAAAGCTTGTGGAGTAAAGAAATAGAAACCCAATACTTTAATTAACACACAGTGATTTGAAAACATATAATAAGGAATATGGGAATATCATCACACAGATATCTTTTATAATACACAAATTGGAATACCTAAATATTTATGGATGATGGTGGTGAGAAAACAAGTGTACACTAATTCAGAGCAATGCTGGCTCGATGCTACATGTATATGTGTCCCATTAGTATCTACTGCTAACATAAGGAAAAGCCTAACAAATAAGTTCCAAGTATAATGAGAAATCATGAGCATAGTTGTCACAATAAATGCATGACTATAAGTATAAATACCAATAATGAAAAGTAAGGCATTGACACAATAATTACATGACAAATCTTAAACCACATATGTATAACACATATAGCAAAAGTACAATCAAAGATCTATACAAACGAACTCACGAAAAATAAACAGATAATTTTAAATATATGATAATAATACAAATTATACAACAATCTGAGGTAAAATATAAAATATATATTAAATAGCAATTTTATTTTTATAGATATTTTTAAAACATACATCCATCCCCTACTGTAATCTCTCAAAACACTATAAACATTAATACAATAATTTATATACATCATCTCTAAATACATAGTTATATCTGTTAAACATACCGGAATAAAGAATAAAATAAAATGAGATTGAAAAATATTACATGCACATAACATTTCAAACATTACAATAGTAAAATATAAAACACAAACAAATCTTAAACGGTTTTCTCTTTTTTCCCAAATAAAATGATTTTCTTTAATTGCTTGTTTAATTTCTTTAACGACTGTTTATTCTGTTTTTTATTTAAGATTGCATTTTAAGAACAATTTCACATGATCACATATATATATATATTCTTGCTGGGAAATTGGGGATTTTTCATAATAATAAATTTATGTTAGATAAAACAATACAACAGGATGGTAATTTTAGTTTGAACATAAAAAAAAAAAATCATGTTGATTTTAGAATGGAAGGAGCTTTTTTTTTATCAGCATGTCACAACTTTGCAAAGGTTAAATTAAAGAATAAATTGAATGCATTTCACAATGAAAACATATATTAAAGTTGCATGCAAACAGAAGGGGGTTCTATATTTTATATAGACAAACTATAGTTGTGACAGGTAAGTTATAAATGTACAATATAAACGAACTATATTAAATAAGTTGCAAAAATTTATATCAAAGTGAGTGTATAAATATAACAAGTTCATTACAAACTAATATGTATATCCAGATGTAATGATTTCCCAGAATAAGGTAATATAAAGTAAAACTTATATCAATATGGATATAAAATAAGTAAGATGTAATAAATATGAATCCTTAATTACATTTTGTAATAAGCTACAAACGTCTTGGCCATAGATTAATCAAGCAAAATTAATATATTTCATGGCACAATAGTGAAATTGTTTTTTTTTTATTTCAGATAAGACATTATATATAATAAGACCAAATAAAATTGAAAAAGTTCACAAGATATTTAAACATAAAATACCTTGAATTGCATCGTTGAAGTTTCAGCTCCTGCCTCCCACATAAAAGTTGATTTCTTTTCCTCAATTTATTGAAATTTAAAGAGATTAAAGTAAAATAGCCCAACTTTAGAAGAAGTTGACTGCTCAGATAAATGTGCATTTAACTACACATATCTTGTCCTCCAAAATAATTAAAACTTAATTAAGTTGGTTTCAGAATTCAGCAAGCAAAATAAATTGAGATACTGCAGAATCTCACTGCACTTGTTAAAATATGTATATGATAGCCAATCAGAATTTCATGATAGCCACCTAAACAACGATCAAATCTACACACACAACAAATAATTTACGAGAAAAGGTCAGCCACCCTTATCTCAGCTTTTCTTTCTATATATCTAAGCCAGTCATAAGTATTTAGATTTGAAAGTTTGAAGCTGTAAATATCTTCACAAATAACTCACTGAGTCTAAATCATAAACATATAATGTGGAATCCTATGATTTACTATGTAGCAGTTTTTAAAATACATAGCAGTAAAGTATTTAAATAATATTTTAATTTGCGAAGTGCAGATAGTTGACAATTGAAATAAATTGAGATACTTCAGAATATCACTGCACTCATTAAAATATGTATACAACAGCCAATCAGAATGTCATAATAGCCATCTAAACAACAATCAAATCTAAACACACAACAAAGATTTTACGAGAAAGGGGCAGCCACCCTTATCTCAACTTTTCTTTCTATATATCTAAGCCAGTCATAAGTATTTAGATTTGAATGTTTGAAGCTTTAAATATCTTCACAAATAACTCATAAAATCTTTATTGTGTGTTTAGATTTGATTGTTGTTTAGATGGCTATCATGACATTCTGATTGGCTGTCATATATGTATTTTAATGAGTGCAATGAGATTCTGCAGTATCTCAATTTATTTCAATTTTCAACTATCTGCACTTTGCAAATTAAAATATTATTCACATACTTTACTGCTTGTTATGTATTCTAAAAACTGCTACCTAGTAAATCATAGGATTTCACATTGTATGTTTATGATTTAGTCTGAGTGAGTTTTTGTGAAGATATTTAAAGCTTCAAACTTTCAAATCTAAATACTTACGACTGGCTTAGATATATAGAAAGAAAAGTTGAGATAAGGGTGGCTACACTTTCCTCATAAAAATCTTTGTTGTGTGTTTAGATTTGATTGTTGTTTACATGGCTATTATGACATTCTGATTGGCTGTCATATACATATTTTAATGAGTGCAGTGAGATTCTGCAGTATCTCAATTTAATTCAATTTTCAACTATCTGTGCTTTGCAAATTAAAATATTATTTACAAGCAAAATAATATTAGTGTGACCAATTTAGAAATGACCATTATGCTTTCAAAACTGCCCCTTTTATACTCATTTTTAGAGTACAATGTGAGTCCAATTAGGACAGTTAAATGAAGGGATCTTATTACAATTGATAGGAATCTAGAACATTTGCACTAGAAATGATTTATATATAATGTCAATAAATACAGAGAAAATGAATTTGTTTTTTATATTTTTTTTTTAAATACAATTATTTATTAATTAAGACATTTGAAACTAAAGTTGTCTAACTTTGAACAGTAACAAAAAGGAAAGGAGGGGTGACTCTATTTATTTATTTATTTATTTATTTTAATAGAAGATTAACACAGATAAATTTATTAAAGTGAAGCTTAACTTTTCAAAATCAGTATTTGGGAAGATAGCAAACTTGATACTGACATAGTCCTAAGTAAATGAAAATGCAATTATAAAGCTATAAACACATAAAATAGAGCATTAAGTTATTCAGTTAAGTTAATAGAGATAATATCAGACAGCCTTTTAGAATTACATTGACAGAATAAAAGTAGATACTAGATTGTACCTGTACACTTATTTCTCATGCAGTTTAAATTGCCACAATATATATATATATATATATATATATATATATATATATATATATATATATATATATATATATATATATATATATATATTGTAAGTCCCTATGTGCTACCTCTATACCAAGACCCTTGATAACTCCAAGCCATCCTGATTTTAATTTGATCTAAGACCAGTTTGGATTCGAACTCCATTCCAAGATCCCAGATCAAACCCCAAAGTATGATCTATAATGACTGCACAATGATAATATGTGCCACAAACTAGCTCAATGGATATTATTATTAATGAGACTACTTAACTGATTCTAAATAATACAGGATAGAACCACTCCCTGATATCTTTGCATAAATCAATATATATATATATATATATATATATATATATATATAACAAGCTTGTTTAGAGCTATTAGCATGCTCTTAATTTTACATATTTGTAAATGCAAGCTATATATAAGTCATGTGACATCTGATTTGTTATTATTACTATTATTATTTTGCTGTTGTGGCTTTGGCTAAATTAAATGGCTAAGCCTACTAATATATGGAGTATCTGAATTAAGTTCAGGCCCATATGATTTTTTCAGTTGGAGAGCTGACTTTAAAGACATGTAGATGTCTGGAAGTTTCAGATCTTCTGGCAATTGACTTTTGGATAGATGTTTTGCTTGAGTTGGTTTTTTTGAATCTAATATCCCAACTCCTCACTGAAGAGACCCATAGGTCGAAACCGGTCTGGGGATGGGGACAATCCAAGATAAAAATGATTCGAATGCCTCCTCTTGTAGTAGCATTTATCATAAATAAAAAAACAAGCTTGTTTAGAGCTATTAGCATGCTCTTAATTATATATATATATATGTTAAAACGAAGATTTGCACGGGTTAAATATATAAAATACATATTTTGCGGGTTCATCCGTGTTAAAAACTTTTAATACCAATACACTGACGTTTCGACTTGGTCACACAAGCCATCCACAGAGTTATAAAAAGGTAAAATATGTATTTTATATATATATATATATATATATATATATGGGTTGCCAAACAACAGTGAACATTAATACTTAATCTAATTAATGAATAATGATGGGTCAGACACCAAGTGTAATATGTAATATTTAATACAAGTAATGATCGTATAAATAATGATGATCATCTGCATAACTTATCTCTAGTCTGAAACATGAAATTACAATATACAAGGCTAAGGGTGGATTTTCTATATATGCCAATACTTAATACATAAATACTTAAGTGTATATATATAATAAACTAAAATAAATATACAAATATTAAGCAATTAAATCACCCCACATTGTTAAGAAATCCAGTAGTGCCTTCTGTGAACTAATATATAAATACATTAGAGTTCGTATTTCAAAATAGCCAGATCAAAATGATACCACTTTGACCTGTTTGCTATATGATGTTATATATTGAAATACGAATAAACTCAAACAAAGAACTTGAAATTTTAGCAAGCAACGATCTCAATTTTTGCTACAAACAAACATTTGTATATTTATTTTAGTATAGCGTTATGCACTGCGATTATTTTCTATACATTTGTGTTAGGTGGTTTAAAGATTAAAATTATTAAAGTTTAGTTTGTCTTTATATAATAATAGTAAAACATGATTGTTTGTAGCAAAAATTAAGATCGTTGCTTGCTAAAATTTCAAGTTCTTTGTTTGAATTTGTTCGTATTTCAATATATAACATCATATAACAGACAGGTCAAAATATGTCTTATATATATATATATATATATATATATATATATATATATATATATATATATATATATATATATATATATATATATATATATATATAATTTATACTCTGACAAAACAGACATGTGTGATGACAATATGTATAGCATATATGCCAAATGATTTATGTATGTTAACTATTAATTTGATATATGTCTAGAAAGGAAATACGCTTCTAATTTATATAAAGAAAAACAAACAAAGCGAGATTTATGTCCCACTCCTCTAAAAATCAGTTTATAGAAAGCATGAGAAATACAAAGGTATGATTTCAATTAATCACTTAGCAAAGCATGATTATTTAAAATTTCATAGAGATATAAAATAATTTGATTTTAAAAGGGATCAATTCATCACGAATTACAAAGCAACAATAAAGGCCATTATTTGAATTCAGCAATGAAAACAGTACTAACACGTCATGAGTATTGGAATGAAGATGAAGTGAATGGTTTTGTCAACAATTCAAGAAGACTAATGGCTACTTGTCTCAACAAGCACATCTGCCATGTGAATAGTTGTGGAACATGGGGAAAGCCAGGTTGGGAATTAGCCACAAACCTTTGGTGTTCCAACAAGCGATGAACGAATGAGAAAATAACATTTATTTTATGTTTCAATCAATTAAAATAGTACCACAGAAATGACAAAATATAAGAAATCAAGAATAGAGCTGATGCCAGCAATGTTAGGAACAGCAGTAATGTAATTGCCATAACAATAGATTTAAAGCCCAAATTATATAATATAAATGCTTGATGTGACAACTTGGTCATTAAGATTAAAATCAAACTTTGATAGGCAAACACCTAAACCCAATTATATAATAATACCCCATATATCATGCTCTCCCCAAACACAAATGCTGGAAGACCAGGCTTAACTCAGAAAATATATTTCTCTCCCTTACAAAACTTTGCCAAACCCTAAATGAATTCAAATTAACACATGTGAATAATTTTGTTTAAAATGTAAATGAACCTAGTCAGATGCATAGTGGCTATAAGTTAAGCTAATAGAATTTATATCACCTCTTGGTAAAATAATATCGAATAATTAAATACATCTTTCAACTTAATAATTAGTAGAACTATTATTAATTTAGTTCTCATAGGCAAGAAATAGACTATAAAACTTTATATGGTAAATATTTTCTTAGTATAAGTTTAAACGAAAACATTATCAAGTTGAAAGCCTTACTGGCATATCATATCACAATTAAATGACCTTAATAATCATTAAAACAACTACAAGTAAGAGTTAGTAAAAATAGACCTCCATGAGAGAATAAAGAAAATTATCAAAGTATTAATTTAGGAATAGAGATATAATGATATAGAGAATTACTGGGTAACAATTTTGAGCATAATTAAATGAATAATAAGATTTAAAGCAATACTCACTTTTAATATAATTAGAGAAATAGTTCATAAAGATTGGAAAGTTGTGGTTTAATCAAATATTAAAAATTAACAGTCCTTCATGTCTTGCTTGTTGATTCAGGAGCACAGAGTCTGGTTAGATTTAGAAAAAAAAAACATATGTGTACACTTAACTCAAATAAAATTCATTTTACAGATTAATTTCATTATGGATTTTAGGCAACTTAAGATTAGACATCGAAGAGTTCTATTTTAGAAGCTAAATTTGAAGATTTATTGGGGAACTTCAGGATCCAACAATCAGATCCCTGAAGATAGCCACATACCATACTGCAAGTACGGTTGAGGTTCAATATTAAAATGGACATAATTTCTGGTGGCAACTCTTCTTAAAATTGAATGTAATGGCTCCTTCTAGGTAATCTTTCAGGGTATTTATCTCCTCTTCACAATTTTCCCACCCATTCTGATCTCTATGCCTTACAGCTAAAGTTTTTATTTTGTTACCAAAAGGAATTTTCTCTAACTGAAATATGATCCATTACCTCAATAAGACTTTGCAAAATCTATACAAACGATTTTAAATTAGAACCTCCCTTAAACTTTAACTTGTTATTTTAAACTAATTAATGAAGGATTCCCCATTGTCTTTTGAAAAGGACAATTTAAAACATATGGGGAAAATGTGACTTTTAATGGTAAATGTTTGGACAAAATTGCAAAATAGAAAATAAATATTCCAATGTAATGAAATCTTATACCAATGCATATTTAATTATATTCATGTATTTACATTATCTATATACCTAGACTTGAACATTATTAACTTTATTATCTAATTAATATATAGTTAGAATGCAGTTCTCAAGTTATAATTGCAGTTTAAAATGCATAATTGACTATTTGTTAGTTTGCTGCATTTAGAACAGGATATATTTACCTGTTTAATGAGGCTTGTTTAAAATACTTTGTATTAATAATTTCATTCTCTATGGTCAATTTGCAATGTTTAATATCAATATCACCATATTAAACCATAGATAAAGATGGACTTCCATCTTTATTGTTTAAAGGAGGTTGTATTGAGAACACATTGAGTTTAATGATTGTTATTGATATTGGTATTGATTAAATGTTAACTGTATTCCTGTATTTATATACGTAAACAATTTATTTTAAAAAATTCTCGATAATTAATGTGACATCTTTTACATAATTATATTGATATACTTTAATATATTCTACTAAAATAGAAACGTAATAATATTTTATATACATTTCATTAATTGAATTAAATAAACATATAACTAATTATCTAATCAATATATTTAAAAAAATTAAATGTTATGAATAAAAATATTTAAGAGATTTCCATTATATATTTATGTATGTACTTAATAATCGTATAAAATGCAACACATTAAAGAGAGTTAATTATATAACTAAGCAGCAATTTCCATATATATATATATTAATTCTAATGTTTTCATGGATAAAAGATGTCATATTATTATTACTATTTGCAGGATATTCCATGTAGTGAAAAAGCTAAATGCTGACATTTCAGAACAATATCAAGTATCTTCCTCAGAAAGTCATCATTCTCAAATCATAAGAATGCATGTGAGATTTAAAATCGTTTTTATCATTTTCTTGCTCCTCATATTTAAATTCTATTGGTTGAGAAGTTTTAAAATTTATTTTCTCTTCCAATAGCTTCTTCCAAATGTTGTTAATCTTCTTTAATTCACACTTTTCATTTATGCTAATTTATTTTCTCTTCCAATAGCTTCTTCTAAATGTTGTTAATATTCTTTAATTCACATCTTTAATTTATGCTATTGGGCCCAATAGCATAAATGAAAGGTGTGAATTAACGAAGATTAACAACATTTGGAAGAAGCTATTGGAAGAGAAAATAAATTTTAAAACTTCTCAACCAATAGAATTTAAATATGAGAAGAAAGAAAATGATAAAAACGATTTTAAATCTTACATGCATTCTTATGATTTGAGAAAGAGGATGCTCTGAGGGGGGTACTTGATATTGTACTGAAACGTCAGCATTTAGCTTTTCACTACACGAAATATCCTGCAAATAGTAATAATAATATGACATATATATATATATATATATATATATATATATATATATATATATATATATATATATATATATATATTGTACCAATATTGATATTGTACATATAATTTTATCTAAAATTATATTATTAAAATAATCTTTCATAAAAGAAAAACATAAAATTAAATGTTGAAGAGTTTATTACAGTTGGTTTAGAAAAAGATAAGAATCAAATAGTTTCTATCATTGGTTTCAGAAATAAGAGCTGCAGTTAATTAATCAGAAGGGGAGAGGAGTGTTTCGTTAGAGGAATTAAACTAAGGGTTTATAAAAGGAAATAAAGAGTTTTCTTATTAGGATTCATGAAAATATAATTTAAAAAGTTAAAACATACAAATCTCTTTTCATTCAAGTTTAATTAAAGAAAAAATAATGTTAAAACTAATATATGTGCGTATATATGTGCGATTGTCAACAATAGAATAAATGTTATTATAAATAAATGAAAGTTAAAAAAGATTATCATTAAAAAACATGGCAATGGCTATTAGATATTAATTAATATAAAACAATACATTTTTTGCATGGCTATTACTAATTAAACAATCTTTCAAAACACGGTTATCAAATGATTATCACTGGAATTTCGACAACAGATCTTTGCCGGAGATAGAAAGACAACACGTCCCAGGTATAAATAGACTTTTTTATCGGACAGTAGTTCAGTTCACAAAGTAATTGAGTAGTGCAGTTCAAAAATTAATTGAGTCAGTTAACAAACAAAATGCAGTGTTGAAAAGATTTTGGGAATTCATGCCTCTCTACAGCCTAAAAAGTCCGATGAAAACAGCAAGATCTGCCCGTGAAATAATGTCAACGTAACAACTTTGAAAATCTCCATCAATATCTAATCGTCTCCAATAGTAATAATCATGAAAATCAGAAAACTCATCAAGGAAAAGTTCCAGCTGGCTGGTAAGCATTCATAATGGAAATATCCTCACTGAAAGCATCCACCAAAGAAAACAAAATTCTACGTTTACATTCAAAAGCCTAGGTAAAACATTTGCTTATTTCGTTTATACTGTAATAGCCATTGCATTACATTAATTTGTATGAATCTTTTAAGAGTCTAATTATATGAACTTTATATCATACATAAATGAACTATTGATGTGTGTGTTTAAATTTCAAATGCTATGTAATACTTTATTATTATTATGTGTGCGTGAGTTAATATGTGCGTGATCATTATATCAATATTTATTAGTTAAATTAGAGTGTTCTGTTATTAAATCTATAGAAATATTTAAACTATTTAGAAATGTAAATTTAAAATATGCGTTTAAATTTAGTAAATAAATGTTAGTTAATAAATTATCTTTAAAATTAAACTTTATTTGTCAGTCAATTCTTTTTATCACTTCTTTTATCAATCTCCTTTTATAAATTCTTTTTACAATTCCTTTATCAAGTCTTTTAACCCCTAATTAGATATAATCTGTTAGTGACTACAAATAGCTGAGCTAGTCATGGATTTAGGTGTTGAGTTAGTGGCCACTGTTCAAAGTGCACTGTCTATTCTTTTAGTATTCTTTTAGAATAAGCAGCTGGCGCCTGTGGTTATACACAAACAAAAAGTGCTTTGGATGTGGTGTTGAATTCAACAGTTGAGAAGAAGCTTTGTCCTGGAAATGTAACACTAGTTATATACTTTATAGCTATCATTTGGGCATACGTACTCTCTAAGTATGTTCTTCTCTGCCTAAGAGACCGGTGTTTCAAATCCACATATTTGAATTCGGTTCAAATGGTGCCCAATGTGGGGCAAACTTGTCATAAATGACAGTTAATTAAATACTTTGTTCTTGTTGAAAATAAAAATCTAAAAAAGTTAAATTACATATGTATAAGTGTTTTAATTTAAAAAAAAAAGAATTGACCGAAATTTTTTTTTTCGAAATAAAAAGAGATTTTGACATTTATGCTATCAAATCAGAGACAGTTGATATTTGGGCAGAGCTAAGGCATTAGATCAGGTAGAGAAAAGGACTAAAAGAGTGGAGTCAGCGTGTATTTCCATTTTAGTAAAAATAAATAAATAAATAAGTCATATATTAAATTTAGATTAACGTAAGTGCTAGTTTGAAATAAAATATAAAATATATGGTGTTAAAATGGGAAAAGATATAGAGCTGGAGGAAGTAATAAAAAGAGTCGATACATTAGAAAGGGAACATGAAAATGGAAAAACATAGGTGCACATACATAAAATGGAGGCAGTAAATAAGCTGCTAAAGATAAAAGCATTCTCAGGGAACAGAGGGGAGAATCCGAGTGATCACTTAGAGAGCTTGGAACATTATTGCACTTTGAATAGTTTAAGCGAGGTAGCAAGAATTGCCTTAGCTTGCAGTCACATACAGGGAGAAACCCAACTCTGGTGCAATTCATCATGTGTAAAACCAACAACATTCAGTGAATACAAGTGTTCATTGTTGGCAAACTATTGGGGGGAGGAGCTACAAAAAAAGGTTAAGTTTCATGTAGAGCAGGATTGGTGGCAGACAGGGGAGTTATTTATTACATTTTTCATAGACAAGTAGCGAAATTGAGATCAATCACAGCATACAAATTATCGGAGCAGCATATTATGCATGTAGTTAGGCATGGCTTACCCGAGAAGGTGGAACAAATAATGATTGGCAAGCAAATGGTAGAGCAGATGGCTGAAATACTAATGGCATTGGACAACAATAGGGGGATGGTGGATGGTCAGGATGAGGATGGAAATGCAGAAGTTGATTGTGCACAAGTAGCGAATCTGGTATGTAGTGGAGAAGAGAGCATGCCTGTAAGGGCACCTCAGAGCTGTCCAAAGATAGAGATAAAGGTAGAGGGTTCCAACTAGTGCATTGTTTGATTTGGGGAGTCAGGTATCGGTAATGTCACAGGAAATGTTTAATAAAATAAGTGACATTGACCCAGAAATTAAAATATTGCCTTTAAAAACAGTATATGTTTTGTTGGCTAATGGTAAGAAGGTGAAGTTGGCATCCAAACAGGCATGGGTGAAATTACACATGGCAGAGGGAGAATATATGCATGTTCTGTTGATTTTGGAGGGACTGATTCATGAGGTTATATTAGGCTCGGATTTTATGTACAAAACAGGCTGTGTATTAGATTATAAATGAAGTCAGGCAGAAATAAACAACGTAATAATTCCATTTACAAAACACCAAAAGGATGAGATAAATAGACAGAGTGATGCACAAAGTGCAGTAATGGAAATAGAGATAGGGGAAAAGGTGGATGAGTCAAAATGCATAAATGACAATCAAAGAGACCAACTGAAAAAACTATTCAATAGATATGAAAGCGTATTTTCCGAGGTTCCTGGGGTAATCCAACGGTATGAACACAGGATAAGACTTATGAAAGCCCAACCATATCAAGCCCATGCATATCCCATACCTCATCAATATAGATGTGAAGTAGAAGAATTTTTTTTTGAAAAGATTTTTTTTTGAATATGTAATTAGCTTAGATAGAAAAGAAGCGTGGGAGTAACCTTGTGAAGGGAAATGACCTTTTGCTAAAGAGAGCTATTTCATAGATCTCCAGTAAAAATTTGCTTATTATGTAATGTAATTGTAGCCAATAAACAGTGGCTCATTATTGTGATAATTAAAGCCAGTTGCTGAAGTCAAATTGATTTTAAAAAAGACTTTGGAGTAAAACTTCGAAAGGATCTTAAGAAATTTATTATGGGAAAGATTAACTAGGATGCAATTGTAAATTTTAAAAAGGTACATAGTTTACTTTGCTCTCCTTGATTTAAACATTTTGAATTAAACTCTTCATAACTATTGCTTTTTTTAAAAATGTATGTTGATTAAGTCCAGTCTACATTACTTCATTTAATTGTCATTTTAAATAAGAATAAATTGCATGAATATTATTGTTGTATCATTAACCAACATGTGTCTTTTAATATATCTGGAAAATGCATGCAGAACTATTTTACAGAATATATTTTAATTTCTCACTATTTTTCGTGTTATGTTTTTGTGAGGATTAAACATAAAATTAAGGATATGCATATTTTGATAAATCATGCCATGTTTAAATTCATCATAAAGAGATGATAGTATTTATTTATCTGGTATTTCTGGGAATGATATGTATTTTAAATGAAGGAAATAAAATGTGAGTTACTTCAAATTAAGTATTTGCTTAAATCGAATGGAATGATAGAAATGCGGGTAATTTTTGTTCTCTTCGATAAATATGGAATATAAAACAAAGTATTATTAATTGTGGAATTACTAATGAATCATGGTATCTTAATTGACAATATTTAAAAATAAACTATGCATATAATAAATTATCAGTGTCAAATGCTATTCAAGAAAACTACTAAGAATAATCGTGTATTTAAAATTGCTACGGAGTCAGTGAAATAACTCCTGTTCAACAGCAGCTAAAAATGTCATATTTTCGTCATAATAAAAGAGAAATTTATTCCTTATATGTGATATATTGTACCTCAAATAGCTTGGCTATGAACATTGGAGGTGCTAGGTCATATTTAAGTTATGATTATATTTTTTTAAGTTATCCTGCAGTTTATTTTGATTTAAATTCAGTTTGGAATGTGTCCCATATTGTTTCATAAACCTGGAGCAGAGCTTTGCAAGTGAACTTTTATTTTAAGTTACAAAACAAATAACTTTTGTTTCTTTATTTTTTTATTGCTTGTCATTATTAATGTATATTATAGATAGATAGGCTTACTTATTATTATGTTTTATTTATAATGTGGGTTATTTTGACCTTCTAGATCATCTCCGAAGCATATCGAAATGAGGAATATGCTGGTAAAAATTGATTTTGTACAAATATGTCTTATTGTTCTTTTACAAAGGTAAAAGAAAGAAATATTTTTTTAAATATATTATTAGAGAGGTTTATATTAATTTTGTATATTTTATTATCTCAAAGTGAGAATTTTGTTTTTTTTTAAATCAACGAACGTATAATAGAAATAATTTGCTAGATGTGAAAAAAAGTTCATTTGTAATAATTATAACTATTAAATTTTAAAAGTAACCTAAAGTTTATTCTGAATTAAAAGTTATATCTTAATGCAATGTTTAATTACCATGTTGCCTGCATAGTGTGTAATTTAGAGTTAATTTTATATATACTTTTATTCGCGGATGTGTGTCTGTTTTGCACAATTATGACATTTGTTTGATAAAGTTCAGTTTGTGAATATTTTATGTATAAATCTCGGATGCTGTCGTATTCTACTGAGTTGAACAGATTAGTATGTTATCAGTATGTATTTATCTGCCAGTGTGTATTTATAATGTTCGATATTTAGAAAAGCTTTGAGAATGGAAAGAAATCTGATTGCATTATAATGTTTGTAGGGATAAAAAGATTTTGCTTATTTAGTATATGTTAATAATTTTCCATGAGTAGAGCCTAGTTTATATTATATGCTTATGAGTAAATGATATTTTTGAAGTTAAGTGATGTTTTCTAGAGACCTGGTGATGAGGAAGAAGTCCCCACCAATAGTGTATTTAGAAGTAGATGAGTTGTTGTTGAAGTATGATTAAATGGTGTTTAGGAAGTTATGTGATATTTTTCTTAGATTCTTGGTGATGAGGAAAAGGTTCCCCACCAACAGTGTATTTAGAATCAGATGAATTATTGTAGAAGTGTTCAGTAAGAGTTTATCTGCTCCTCATGTAGATTTCCCTTATAACATATAGTTTGTATAATCATGAATATATAGCTCTGTGTTAAGTAATATGTGGCCAGATAAATTGTTGAATTAATTCTTGATGTAATATTAGTGTCTTATTTTATTGATGAATTACAACATTGACCAAATGAAATAATTGTATGGTATTTTCTTAATGAATGGAGAGTTTGTATAAAAGATTATTTCTATTATTGTTGCTTGACACACTCACACACACACGTAATATAAATAATATCGCATATATAAAGTATAGAGTTATTGAAATTAAAATAAGAAATAAATGTTTTGAAATACATTACATTTATATAAATAAAAATATAAAGTTATTGAGATTAAAATAGGAAATAAATATTTAGAATACAGTGTATTTATTTAAATAAAGGTTATAAATCATCAAATCATCAGAATGAACATGATTTTCTTGCTATAAATGAAAGGTATACATAATTGAAAGTGATTATTTAGTCAATTAGAGAGAGTTGCTTAGTTGAGAGCCAAATATAATTAATTTGATTTATTTTATTAATCAATACTAATATCCTCTCAAAAGTATTATTCTTGTGCTAATAATATAATATGTTGTTTATTTAGTGTCATGTAGATGAAACATGTAGGCAAAGCATGTGTTTGATGTCAGAATATTTAAGTTTTGTTGTTAATTTGCTTTGATAATAAGGATAATCCCAAACTCATACTCAAAGTTTATTTGATAATTTAAAAACCTGTAAGACAAGTAGTCCAATTGTAAATATCATGCTAAACCAAATTTATTTTAGTGTAATAAATGATTTGTTTTATTTATTTAAAATCTTAAAACTGTGTCTTGAGTTATTATTGTATACATTCGTGTTTTACATTTCCACATCTCTATATTTCATAAATTTATTATAAAATAGATATATTATTTTAGAGTTATAATATTAAATCTGCTGGTGTCTGACAATATTGTTTCTCTTAATCCAAACATTATAAGGAACATTTGCCATTCGATAAAAGTATTAGAAAGGTTGCCAAGCTAGTATATTTATTAGATGATGATATGAGATTAAAATACCCTATTTCTGTCATTATCTTATTATTGAAACACAGTAATAATATTTTAGTCAATTTGTTTCATTACATTTTATCATACTTTAGAATTATAACTTATGGGCCAATGTAGTTTATTTAATTCAACTGTGTTTGTTAAATTCCCTGAGACCTTACTGTTTATTTCTTAATTGGCATTAAAGTAGATGTTTAGATTATGATATGCCAAGTCATAGAATTGTTTAGTATTATAATTATAGCAAGCTGATATATGTTATATTTGGATGAAGGAAGAAATTAAGTTTAAAGTATAATTTATTAGACTGTACCAATAGACATTATGATTCTTTATCATACAATTAATTAACAAAGGAATTTACATTATATTAAATATTTTGTAATATTTCTTCTTTTGTTCATTTATCATCATATATCTTATGAACTGCCTATAGCCTCCCACTGAGCTGAGCTGAACATAAACTTAAATATAGAGTCTCAGTAGTAGTTTTTGTATTATATATCTTATTATATTGTTCTATTCATTAATAGAACTGGCGCCTGGGCATTGCGCTCATGTAATGTATATGAGCGATGTTGGGAGTGTAGGTTATAATATATATATATATATATATATATATATATATATATATATATATGTCCACAGATGGCGTCCTACCAAGACTGCCAATCAAGCGTGTTTTGTTTACATAAACGTCAGAGTAGTTAGTATTCACTATCTCTAACTATAGTTAGAGATAGTGAATACTAACTACTCTGACGTTTATGTAAACAAAACACACTTGATTGGCAGTCTTGGTAGGACGCCATCTGTGGACATAAATACAAGCGTTAGCAAGTTTTTTAACTTGCATTTTTGTTTATCATATATATATATATATATATATTCAGTTAGAAGACGATTACCAAGCAATGTTCAGAATCTTGTTTTCAGATAGCCAACATAAAATTGTCATCCAATTATTAGTTGTAAAAAAATATTTATTCTTAGTCTGGGTAATAATATCTCTTCTTCAATGTTTATTTATGAATAGTTGTTGGAAAGAATTTTGATCTTCTCTAGTTATTTTGAGATGTTTTATATATATAATACTAGTAATAAAATATTTTTAATATGCAAAAATACCAAATTTATGATTCCTTTGTAAATATTCCTTATAAAATATGTATTACTAAAGAAGTGTTTAAAATTATATACTTAGTATTAAATTATACTCTGTTGTATAAGAGTTAAATATCAAAATAAATTGGCTTTTTTAATCGCTTCTAATGAGGGAATTGTAAAACTAAGACTCTTCAGTTAAAATAAGTAAGCTCCTCTTATTAAATATTAATGATGTTATTGTAAGACAGAAGACTTCCTCCTATCCCCTGATATTACGTTTAAATATATTATATTATAATTGAAATTTTAATGAATAAAAATAAGCTTGTGTTTTAAAGAACACGGAATAGTGCAATATATAAATAAATAAAAAATACTTTTGTAAAAACTGATTTCCATAACTACAAGATTTAAACAATATTTTAAAATTTAATAGCTTTAAATAAAATAATTTAATTTTATTAGTTCAGCTAAAATAGAGTTATATTTAATTGTATTTATAAAGCAATTGTAAATTTGCTATGTAGTCAAAAGAAATCTTGATACTAAACTTTATTAAATTTAATTGATAAAGTTATCGTTCTTTTTACTTTTTTATTGTGGGAACATTTGAGAAATGTTAATGAAAATATATTTTTTTTAATAAATAAAGTTAATATAAGAAGAAAATTAAATTGCCTGAAGTAAGGCACGTGAAAGTGTTTGAAATTAATGAAGTTATAAAATGAAAAGATGTGTTAAAAAGTCATCAAATTTATATTACAAAATATATTTGAGATAAAAAAAATCAAATGTCATTTTTTATTAGTTTATGAATGTGATGTTAATAAAACTCTATTAATAAAGATTAAAGCAATTATGAAATCGTGATTAAGTTTTTTACTTGTTACACATATATGAAACTTATATCGATTTCTGATGATTATACCCCTATTGTATTTTGCATCTTAATAAGATAAAGTTCTTTAAATAATGATACCATGTGGTATCACTGAGACTTGATCTAGGGATTTTTCAATTCCCAATTCAATCTATGATTGCACTAAAGCACAGAGTGCAAAATAATAGAATAGTTTTTGTTTGGGATTGTCATGTGGTATTCAAATACGTAAATGAATGATGAAATTTTGCTCCAGAAACATTTAGTATATAGATAAAATATTGACTTTCCTACAAAAAGATAATTTAGTTAAATAAATATTTTACAATAAATTTCTGTGCCATAAAAACATACCATACTAGTTTAAATGAGAATAAAAATTATGATGTCATATATACAGAAGTATAAACTTATAATTCCAGCAAAATAATGCCAAAAAAATAAATAAATAAATTAGTTATTGATTTTTAAAAGATATCACACAAACTGTGATCAATAAAAACTTTTAAAATTTATTAATGTGTTTAATCAATAGAAAACATAAACATATAAGAATTTTTAATCCATATTAAATAAAGCTGTGAAAGTCATATATAAAACTTATTTAAGCTAAAATGGTATATAAATGCCTGCTTATTGATAATATTTTGTTCCTACTAAAAGTTAAGTTGTTAAGTGTGATGATCTTTGAAAAAATGTCAATGCAAGGCATTATAAAATCTGTCTATAGAAAAAAGTTGCAACTATTTATTTTATTCAAAATTAATAGGACATCAAATCTCAAGCAATCAAGTTAATACAAAAATTCCTCAATCAATTTGGGTGGAAAAAAACAATAATTCTAACAAAAGTTTAGCAGAAACACATTTTGTTCAATGCCCTAAAGCATACATTATTTCTACTTAATTTAAAACATACATCAAGATATCTTACTTTTATGATATATTTATGTTTCAATACTCTTCAGTCTTCTTCAGATTCTAACAAATATTTTTTTTTTCATATTTATTATTTTATTTATGTTAACATCAATTATATATTTATAAATTTAAACTTCTTATAAATATTTCTATTAGTTAATATTTTATATGTAATTATAGTATCTTTTTTATGTTTCTATATTTACACATATAAATATATAATATTATTTACATAGTAACTAAGTTCTGAAAATGCTACCATATTAACAATTCATATATCAAACTCAGAGAGTCGATTTAAAATGTAAATAATACTTACTTTCTCATGCTAATGCTAATTTTTCAGTTAGACAAAACATATATACTTTTGTCTAACTATCATCTTCTTATATATTATGATAAATCAATCATCAACATTTGAAAGTAACTTATTAATCGAGCCAGTTTACAATTCCAAATAATTTTCAAAATATAAATTGTAACAATTTTAATAAGTTTATATAAATTATAGCTATTAAATATATAATTCTAGTAAAATATAATCTTGTTCAGAAAACAATTAATCTTCAATATACTTATTATAACAACAATTCATAAATCAAACTTAGAGAATTATTTTAAAAACTTTCAAATAATTCCTACTTTCTTATATTAATAATAATTTATTATTTAGACAAAAAATAGCCCAACATTACAATAGCTTATCATTTTTTTTCAATTATTTGCTCACCAAATAAATGAGGTTAAATCATTAACTCAAGATATAGTTTCCCCAAGATGTTTCTCAAATTAAAATAATCTTTATGCTATTGAAATGTTTTAGAATAGTTTTTTCCAGAAGAAGTTAAATAGAAAGACCTTTAATAAATAATGGACCAGCAATGACTATATGTGGTAATTTGCATTTTAGGAATAAGTTTATATAGTTATCACAAAACTCATCTTTAACATGTATATAATATCTTTCAGTTTGCACTTTCATAAATTATAATTTTATGAATCAGTTATTTCCAATATTCAAAAATAAAATTCACAATAGAAAATATTAAGTAATTTGTCTTCTAAGAATATGAGAACTATGTTCTGGAAGATAACTTATGATAATGAACACTTTATATATATTGTAACTGATGGAATTGATGATTGCTGTATTCCATTTAAATTGAAGAAAGAAGGCCCCAAACGTTGGTGCCATTTTGTAACTGATTGAATTGATGAATGCTGGTGATGGGTAAAATGATTAATTTGATCTGATGAAAAATCCAGAATCTAATTTAAATTAATCTAGTCTAGCTCATTCAGTCACCATTATATAATAAACCATCACAAAGCACAAATAATCTCTTTTAAAGTCTAATTTGTTTAAGCTATCTGTGAAACGATGAATAATGAGATTATCCGCTCCTGACATCAACAAATCCATCACAATTACAACATAAACTGCAATGAGCAATGAAACCGTCTACTATTGCCCTAGACAATAATATATGATTAGGTTAACTACTTGGTTATCAATCTAATGAAAATTAAATCCAATCAATAACTAAAACAGATTCCAATATATATTTTATTAGCCTATTATTATTGTAGTAATTTAAATCTACTTCATTATTTAAAGATGCCGCATTTTATCTTAACGGATAAGCTTCTAAATACCTATAATTGTGTTTTACAACATTTTAAATATAGACACTATTTAAATATCAAAACAAAATAATACTTGACTCAAATATATATCTAGTTTAATAAATGCTAAATAGAAAGTATAAACATTCGTTTCAATAAGCATACACAATTCTTCTACTCCAATATTTAATTAATAATTTTCTATTGAAATCAACTAGTTTTTATATCATTTTATAA
Organism: Epiperipatus broadwayi; assembly: GCA_028023455.1. Lineage (NCBI taxonomy): Eukaryota > Metazoa > Onychophora > Udeonychophora > Euonychophora > Peripatidae > Epiperipatus > Epiperipatus broadwayi. Next base: position 93,042 of record JAQFVV010000206.1, read on the forward strand.
ACACTTTGAAAACCTATGCACTCCTTTAAAAGTTTAAACAGATTAATCTACGTCTAGTTTACTAAGAAGATATAAAGTAATATATAAATAATTTATTCATACCTTCCAATAAAGCAATACTTAATTATTGCTTTGTTTATGTGTTAAAATAGAATGCTTCACTAGAATTTATTATCAACACTCTATTAGCTCATTTTCTATCTTTATAATGTCTAATCATATTATATAAAAGATATGTTAAGTTTCCATTGGATGTTTATTTATCTATGAGTATTAATATTATTTATTTGAATCTTTAAACAATTGAATATAAAATTGGTTGGCAATAATTAAAATATATGATTATAATTGATATTTATATAAATCAAAACAATATTCAATTTAACCGGTCAATGAAATTTGTACTCTTTATTTTAGAGAAGTAAAAAAAAAATATATCTAAGACGAGTTATTCTGAACCAACGATAAAGCACGATCTATTTAGATTTTTAGGACGGAATCAGTCAAACATGAAATGATTGACTTGGTAATATTAACTAAGATAAATGATAATATATATAATATTCGAATGCAAATATAAATATAAAATTTATATGGGAATAAAAATAAAATGCTAATATGCAAAATATACCATATCTTATATTCTAGCTCACTTACCAAGCTGAGTTTGAACCTTGTCATTTTAATAGCTACGTCATCTTATGCAATCCAAATGATAAAAAAAAATTAAGGGAGTCTTGAAATTTGAATCACTCAATTTATTTGATTATATGAAAGAAAATTGGCAAGATTAATAACAAAATACATAGGAAATTAATTTATATTTCAGATTGATTGAATAAATAAAAATGATAAAATTACTATGTGTATCTCTAAAATGTGCTGCGAAAACAATAACGACATAAAAAAATGAATGAATGAGTGAATGGAGAGACTTTTGGATATCTTACTATATATATAACAGATACCAAAGATATGAAATAGGATGAGATCGAAGCCTATTTGTTGATCAAAATATTAACCGATAAATGAATATGAAATAATATGATATATTTGAATCTCTTGTCTATTCGATGTTTTAACTAAATTTTATATATGCAACCATCAAATCATATACTAAAAAAACAACAACATCGAATTGTGTTTATATATATATATTTAGACAAAAAGTTCAAATAATTAATAACAGAATCTCTCCGATCATTCTTATTCAATAAATTCTATTACTCTTAAAGATAATTTAAATACAATACAAATCATCCTTTTTAAATATATGTAAGAAAAAATTAATATGCGCATATTTTTATATATAAAAAAATAATCATATCATATATAATAGTCTGTCCATTTTCACTATTTATTTGTCCATTGCAATTTACTTATCCTCAGTTTCTATGACGCAAATAAAAGTTTATTTCTCAGAAAATATAAGTCGAACTTTATAATGCTTCACTAACAGTCCTTTTTCTTTCCAAAGAGGAGAGTGCCATTTAATTAGTCTTTTTATGATGCGAATTAATCCAGTTTATCCTGAGTGTTTCTTAGCCTGTGACACGATATTTATCCAACTCCAATGGTGGTTATACGCCAAACTTTAAACCAGAAATATCTTTGTTTTTAAAACTAAAATAGCCAATTTTATATAAAGCATTTTTTTTTGTAGGTTTTTTTTTTTTTTTTACATTTTGCTTCCGTTACCCTTTGGAAATCCTTCACAACTGCCCTTCAAATGATTGAACGGGCAGATAATTGAAGTTTATTTTTTCATGTTTTATGGTTTAACAGTTTAAAAAAAAATATTGACGAACTTTTATTTATAAGAACATAGAAAATACGTCCGTTCGTGGCAATCACAAAAAGATGATAGCCTACTCTTCTAGTCTTTTGTGGCTTTTTTATAGGTTCTCTTTCTGATGTTCTGGTATCATAACAACCACTGAATACTACTCAAATAATGTTCAAACCAAACAAAATTTTTACAGCAGTTTTCATGCAGTTTGTAATGTAAGTTTGGAGAAAAAGATACATGAAAATTAAATCCAAATTCGATTAGATTTTTCCTATTATTTGTAAACCAAAATACAAAATCGATACTACAACCTTTATTCACTTTATAAACACAAATAATTTACATAGATATTTTTTTAATAACAATAATAATTTTTAATTCATTTATAAACAGATATATATGACATAAAAACATTGAACTATATGTAATAATGTTACTATGGTGACTGCATTGACAGAAAAATAAAATATGTAAAATAATATCGATCCTATTTAAGTAAACTTATATTGTAATGAATTGTTTTCAAAATTTATTTATTTACCTATATGTTTTTCCTGAGTTTGATTATAGCAAATTTATTATTTTAAAGCTAGAATCAACAGTAAACAATTCTATTTAAAAGCTTTAGGTTGCCATGGTGATCAATTTAAATCTATATTTCCAAGATCTTCCATTATTGTATCTATCAAGCACAAGAAAAATCAAACAAGATCAACAGACTTCTTTATTTTTATTTATTTATTTTTTAAATACCTTGATCATTAATCTGAATATTTACAATATATATATATATAGATAGATAGATAACAATCAAGAATATTTACAATATATATATATATAGATAGATAGATAACAATCAAGAATTTCTAACTGTTGTCAATATCTATATATTAATGACATTATTATTTATATTATTGTCAGTGCTATTTTGAAAATATATTATTAGTGAATATTTTTGCATTCTACATTACTTAGTGATTTAAAATATTTATTATAGTCAATCAAAACAATAGAGATAACTTATAAACTATCGCAAAGCAAGCCTATGTTATTGGTTTTTGAACATGGAGATATATAAAGATGGATTTATAATGTAATAGATGAAAGTATTCTTGATGTTTTTTTAAACATATTTTACATTATCATTATTTTTTATAATAGTTGTTTTAGCACATTCCTTTTTAACTTTCAATAATTCATAAATATTTATTAATATTCTGTATTATGTTGAAATGACTTTTTATGAAATGTTCTATTTTAAAGAATTATTTAACAATACTATATAAATACATTTTAATCATTGAGTGGAGAAACAACTAATAATGATAACAATTTTGATAACATTCAAATATAATAGATGCACATTGAATAAATGTCTCATCATGCATTGTTTTCTGAGAAACTTTCATATGTTTTGAATCCTATACTTTCTTTGTATAACTGACATTTTATTGTTTATCAAATATAAGAAGTAATATTAGAAACATTTATCATTTATATCTGTAGTGACAGATGACCTCAAAACACTTAGAGATTTATATGATTTTGCAATGGCATTTTTTTTAGGATTTCAACATAGTTACACATACAAAGTTTAACAGGTTTACAAATACTGTTAAATGGATAATAAGCATACATTGATTTTTCATACTTATATCAATTAATACAAGTGACATCTGCCTTTCAACCTAAATTGTAATGTAAACTACAAGCAAAAATCAATGACCATTAAATTACACTCCTTCAATGATTTTTAACTAGCAACTGTTTACTAGTAAAAAGTCAATAAATTAGAAACCTATTTAAAGTTTGACTTGTCACATACATATAGTCACTCTAAACAATTTATCTAATTTTATTTGCCTTCAAAATAGTAATACATATACTGTCATATTTAAATTTTGATTTAAGAAATATCACAGTAATCATAACTCTATTATTCATTAAACTATTGTTAGATAATTTTAGTTATTATATAACAAGTAGGGTTATATTTAGAAGTTTTGAGGCTAAAGTGATCATGGACTATATATAAATATTGTGCCCTTTTCTATATATATTTATAGGCTAAAGTGATCAATATATATATATATATATTGTGCCCTTTTCTATAGGCCAGTAATAATTTATAACAGTCAATTACTAAAAAATTTTAAATTTAGAATATGTTCTTTTAATACATTAATTATATTAAGTCAATTATATCTTTAAAGTACAATTTGAAGCTAAAGTGAATATGTAGTATATAAAATCATTTAAAAATAGTTATATAAAGTTAAAATATTGTTTCATATGGTTGTAAAAGCTGGCCATATTAAATAACACAGCTATAAATAATTAAAAGTATATTTAAAAATTCGATTTTAATAGTTTAAAACTGATAATTTAATAAATGCTATATTTAGATTTGTAATCATATTTAAATAGTAAAAATTAATATAGTATATTTTAAAATAAACTTTATGATGGTGAAAATTATATCTAATTCTATATTTTCTAAATTATTCTTCCAAATTTTTTTTATAATTATATTATATAATATAATAAGTGTATCAATTTTATTAGTCTAGACAGAGAAATAGATAGAAAAACGTCTGTCAAAGTTGTAATCACGTGGTTTTTTAATGTATACTATTATACATTGCTTGTTTGAATTAATAACAAAGTTTAAAATATTTTAAAAGTTATATTATAGAATTGGATGGAATTGTTGCCTATCATAAAAGTAAATAGTATTAAACACTAAGTTAACTATTGTATGTAATGTTTAAGTAATGTAATAAAGACGAATGCAGATATAATAAAAATTAAATATTTTATTTAAATAAAAATAGATAAATTAAATAGATAAATGAAATAGGTTATTTAAGGTTATTTTAAATGTTATTTTAAATGTTTCAATAGTTTTAGTAAAATAATAATTTATTTAAAATTAATACATTAAATAATATTCGGGTTTATTACGTCATCATTTTATTTTCAGACATAATTCTACTATAAATTGAAAATCTGTAAATTTGTTTTCAAGAGGGGTAAGAATTGACCAATAAAAAATAGGTATTTTTTTTTACAGACGATAAATATCGTTGTAACTAAGATAGAGCGGGAGATTAAAAATGTATTGAAACCGGAGAGAGGTAAATTATAACTATCAAAAGATAGTGTTTTAAAAAATCTTTTATTTTAGTCAATTTTTTTAGTACTTTCTTATAACTTTATCTGCAAAAAACTAACTGATAATTTTAAAAAATATTTTTTGCAAGAGAAAGTATAAACTAAAAAATATTTTTAATAATTTCGTTTAATATGATTTTCTAATTTTTAAAGTACTTACCAGTCATATTTTATCTAAAAGTTTAACCTAAACTACGCAATAAAAAATGGATATAAATTGTAATACTGAAGAAATATTTGAAATATTTATTGATACAGTTTTATTAATATTTAACCGAAGAACTGTTCTGGTACATAAAAACCACAGCACGGACATTATATGGAGTCTAAAAATGTATGGAAATGTATTATTTATAAACTGACCCAAGATTTATTTTAAATAGTAGTAAGACGATTATATATTGCATGAATTATTTTATATAATATGAGATTCAAATGAGTAAAATGTTATATCCTTTCTAAAGGTAACATTTTAAAAAATATTTTCGAGTGCAGAACTAAATAAAGAACCCAGGAAAATAAGTTACAGAAATGTTTTGATATTAAAATATCCGTTCTTCGAATTATTTAAAATGTACTGGGAAAAGATTTGTTCAAAAGTATTTGAAGTTTTTATTTTAAAAGAGATTTATAAAAAAAATACCAAACAAAAGTTTTAAATGTATCAAGAAGAAAACAGAGATAAAAGTGAACACATAGATGAATGAAAAAATGGATCCATGGAAATACAAATGGTACTTAAAAGTTTATCGAATATTTTAAAATTAAATTAGATGGATTGATGCATCGGATACACAGAGAATATTGGTAGAGAAGATTAAGAAGCTTCAAGGGATTAATTAATATTATCGTCCTAAAAATGAAAACCAAAGATTATTTTCTAGATTTTAATAAATGGATTAATAATTATATTTATTTTAAAAACTTTAACGCGCTTGGAGAACATTTTTTAAAAACTCTAAAGAAAATAATAAGCATTTTGGACTTATCAGAACTATCGTCAAGAAAATATGTAACTATAGTTTTGATTTTTTGATTTTGTTGACCTAATTTAAATCTAAAATTTTATATAAGATTAGTAAAAACATAAAAACATTAATTTGTTAATATTAAAATCTTATAATATAACAGTCTAATAATTTAGCTAAAAAATATTAATATAAAGTGTATGGGTATGAATTTTTTTTCTATATCTGCAATGCTCAAGTGGACAAAGGAAGTCTACTGAACACGATGACTAGATAAAGGTTATTGGTAATAATAATAACTATTAATAATTTTATAATGTATATTTTTTGTTTTCTTTAGATCATCCATAAATTGGAAGAATGAAGTGTAAAAGTTTCTAAAAATTATATGTAACGCATTTTTATACAACATTTTAAAAAACATTATGAGATAGGATTGATTTGGAAATATGCATACGACAATTTTTTGATTTATTTTATTAGTAATATAATCCAACATAACAAATAATTATGTGATTCTTTTAAAATTTTATGATATGGGATATTCAAATATTGTCTAAGTAAATCGTATATGATTAAACATACATGGCAATGAAGTAAGCAAACTTTTCTTATGGGATAGTAAGATTGTTTAACTATTAATGAATTTTATTTATTGTTTTGTAAATGCAGATAGTTATTTTATCGATGTAAGATGTAGAAAAATCTTGAGAAATAATGTTGAGATAGTGGCTTGGGAGTCCTATAGTTAACAGGCCAAGATGATGTATATTTAAAATAGGATATGATAAGGAATGGGAATAATATTTAGTCTTTATGTGGTTATCAGCATAGTTAACATAGCCCGATGACTGATACACATTTTATTTGGACAGTGTTTATATTTCTTTAAATATTTGATGTTTTAATAAAGCTGAAGAAATAGCTTTAACATCGTCCCTGTACTAGAGGATTTTAGGCAAGTAAATGTCCTACCTCTTCACACTGTGCCATGATTTCGAGATATGTTAAGTATAATACTCTAGCTTCCTTCCTTAATCCTATGCATCTGTTTTCGCTATCTTTATTTCATGTAACTGCCATCATTTAGTAAGATATTTTAAGAGAAATGATAAATAATTTATAACTAAGGTTGTGATATCGTTTTTTGTATAAGATTAGTTTAGTTGCTTATAAGGAGCAGAATATTATAACTTAAATTTGAAGGTCCAAAGTATCCTAAGGAAAGAAAAGAATCATCAAATATATTTTGAATTTTATTTCGGAAATGAAATATAAAATTTTTAAAATAAGGTATCTAAACAAAGATATTTTTTAAAGTGATAATAATTTTAAATGCTTTAGTATTTTTTTTTTAAGAGAAAATAAGTATTGCATATTTTAAAATACAATAGTACAAAGTAGATTATGTAAACAATATGCATAGTATATTTTTGTTTATTGATTAACAGACGTATTAATGATTAAACTTATATCATACTCAAGTAAGGCTTAAAGAAGAATATATTATGACTAGTCAACATTGTGTGATAAATACTAAAATCTAGTATTGAATTTTGGATAATAGTTTGTGTAACATCTTTGACTTTGCAAGATGATTTTTTTTTAATATTTTGAGAAATCCATACTCATTATAAAATTTTGTTTTCTATGGAATGTTTCTAAGTATGAATTTTTAAAATAGGATAGTTTAATAATATTAGAGATAAAATGCTGTTGCTAATAAAGTAGATAAATTTATTTGTAATAAGTTAACCATGATGAGAAACCAAATAATAACATTTTTTTTAATTTTGTTCTAAATCTAAATAAAATATAATTGAAATATATATATATATATTTTTATATAACCTGGTTATATAAATATAAATATATATATATATATATATTTATTTTATATAACCAGGTAAATCAAACTAAAATAAAAAGGGTTAAGGATATCCACTGTAAATAATGTAAATAAATTGTTTAGTTATTTATTGTTAGTAATAAACTTTGTTAAATTTTGTTATTTTAAAAAATTTTGTGTCAGAGTTAATTATTTCTCCACATTGCTGCATGAAAACACGATATATGCATAATAACTGAAACAAATATATAGTTTTGCACAAAAGATAAATAAAGAATTATTTTAAGAATTTTAAAATATTTTATTGGTATTCATTATAATTAAATAATCATAATCTTACATTATTTATTGGACATAAATCAGTTATCACAATATTATGTTAAATTATATGCTATCAGTTGCCACACATATTTTGTTTGTCAGATTATTAAAATGCTACCACGTATTTATTATATCATTACATGAAGAATATTATTATTGTTATTTATTATTATTAGTTTAAGTGTAGTAGATTATGACATAAAATCCCTTCTCATATTTTACTACTGTAATTTTATTAACTTAGAATAAACTTTATGAACCTGAGATTATTTTATTGAGCTAGATTATTATTAAATAGAAGATTAAAATTTAATTATTAGTTTAGTCTTAGTGAGTGGAAGTAATTAAAGTCATAAGAATACTATGAGTTTGTTATTTGAAATAGTAATAAAGGGGGGATAGTGTTCTTATGCCACAGAGGTAGTATCCTGTAGGATATTGGCTCAATGTAATCTATCTTGTCACCTGTATTTTCACTTCAAGTCTCATGAAAATATAAAATATTTATTTAATATATTTTTTTATAAATTGAACCTTATCCGAATTTTTTAAATTTGAGCTAGTGGAATATTTTAATTTTAATACTGAATATTTAGTTATTAATTATTAACTAAGATAGAACCTGTTTTATTTTATACCATATATTATCTGGAAGTGAAGATGCAGAATTACAAGGTCAGAATATATATATATATATATATATATATTATATATTCTGATCACTATTTTATTAGCCATCAATATATATATATATATATATATTGATGGCTAATAAAATAGTGTATAGTCTCATATATTTAAATTCAGATTTAGATATAAGGTTCTTAAATTCAAATTGAGTGGGCATGTTTCTGCTAGTTATTAAAATAACAAATTCTTAATTGTTTTTATATACAATAACCCAACTATGTTGATAAAAAATAATTATTTTTAATAAATATAAACAAAGTCAAATATGTAAGATTTCTAGTAAAATAGAGTAAATATCAAGGTACTAAAATTCGAATTTAGAAAATATTTTTGTAGTCATAACTTCATTTTTATTGAAAAGACTATTTCTTGATTAACTTATTTCTGTCTTATCTTTTCTGTGAAATTAGTCATACTTAATTAGATAGTAATTAAATTTTTGCACCAAGGACTTTAAATTAAACCAAATCTTTTAGTGCAAATTTAGTTATTATCTAGAAAATATAAACTGCAATAAATATACCCATTTTTATCATTGATTAACACATAATTAGACTATTTAGGCACAATTATTTCTTAAACTTTTAGCATTAAATAATTCCTTTATTATTTTATATTAAATGTGGGATATAACCATGTATTTCATGATAATTTCAAATAGTTTCCAAAAATAAAAAGTCCTTGCAAAAATATTTGTATAGATGATTAGATGAAAGATAAACCTCTTCAATCCAATAAGCTTAATATTTTCATAATTTTCAGTCTTTTGTTTCAATCTTTGATTAAACATTTTGCAGAGAGTACTTGATTTTATATACTAAACCAGATACATTATCTGCTTTAAAAACAACCATGGCAAAATCAAAATTCAAATATATGTTTATAGAGATTGTAAAAGAAAGGAGAAAATTGTATTTAAAAATTTTTTATTTCGTTATTTTTTTTATTAAGACCTAAGTTATTAAAATTGGATAAAGAAAAAAGAGCCCTGGTTAAAACTTTTTAATTAATATCTAATGAAAAATAAAAGATTAACCCTGGTTAAATTTTAATTAAGATCTGTCAGGAGATAAAGACTAGGCCTGGTTAGATTTTAAGATCTGGCAGAAGATAACAACTGCATGTAAAAGGTCTGTTTTTGAAGGAGATAGTTAACATATATTCGCTAATGATGGACTTCTGATATATATTTTTGATATTTGTGAATTGTCGACTGCTGATATATACTTTATGTGTGCTGATTATAGTTTGCTGTTTTCTTGAGTTAATTGAAAAAGAAAATTGTGGTAAATGCCAAAGGACACCATTCAAAAGAAAAAAGAAGTAAATGTGATTTAAACTGGAATTAGCAACCCTTTGTTAAAAATGCAGAAACTACTCATCTTAAAGAACCCTATTAAAAGTGTGCATGCTAAACCAATTCCAAAACAAACCCCAGAGATCAAAATTGTACCATCATGCACACATACTAAACACCCTGTCTGAAACTGCCTTCCTGTTTCCTGTCCAAATAAATGGAGATCCAAAACCATTGCAATACATTCTCAAGAGAACTAAAACCTTGCACACACTGCTGGGATCAATCAGATGGTAAAACTGAAGCTTCAAAGGTAACTGAATATTTTTTTTTATTTTAACCAGGAGTTAAATCTCTAAACTTTAAATTTAAAAAAAATACAAAAAATATGACAGCAAGAAATTTGATATTATTAATATTTCTTTTAATTAATGTACTTGTTTAAAACCTATAAATTGTAAATAATAAAATTAGTATTTTATTTTGTCACTTTGTTGGAGAGTATATTATGAGTTAATATTTTCTAATCATTGTTTATTATTACTATTATTATTATTAATTGTTGTTAAAAGCTTTAGCAGATACTAATAGTTATCTTTTTATCTCACCTGAACCCTATTTTTATTGAAATTACTTTAGTTAATATGTAATTGCATTTCCTTAAAACTACAGAACTTTTGCTAGTGATTTATCAATTATAAAGTTCTGTTTTTTTCTTAAGCCATATGGATTTTGTTTTCTTTTATTTCAGATTATGTAAAATTATAATCTTTTCTCTTTGCTCATACATTGGCAACCTTACAGATCATATTATAACTTGATCTCTTATGGGCATTTATTGAGCATATGATATCCTTGTTTTCTACCATTGTTTTATTGGAGTAAAGGTCAGTTCACTTCATGCTGTTCATTGTCTTCCATACAGGATTAAAATCTCTAATAGAGGAAAGTGGAAGTAAATGGATAGATCACTGGTAAAGATTCTGATAAATCCTTTTAATTCTTAGATAAGAAAACAAAATTATCTGCCAAAGTAATTAATAAATGAATATTCACTTGCAATGTCAGACAAAGAACATTGGAAAATTTAGGCTCAATATTATATATTTGTTTTGATTAATATTTGTGAATGAAATAAAATGTTAAATTTATTAATAATTACATTTATTTTGGCTAATGTTTGCTGCTATGTCTGTCCCTATGTTGTCTGAACAATGTTTAAGATTCCTTTCTCTCCCTGGGTCTAGCTGGCAGCATTTATATTTATCAGCATTAACTTTTTTATCACAGTAAATCAAATTTTCTAGGTTGACATTGGCTTAGCGGTGCCCTCAGTGATAAAAAAAAACAGAGAGTCCAGTACAATACATAAATGAATACCATTAGTGATATAACTATAACTAGCTATAAATTATTTATCTTTTCAAAAGACTTGCACCAGTGTGGGCCATAAAAAATTAATTTGACAATATTATCTTTAAAGAGAATTCTACGTCATTATCATCTCCTCTCCACCATGAAAAATCAAAAAATGCTTATTTATAACAAAAAGTTTTATAAATGTTATTTCTTAAATGTATTAATACGAAATCAAATACATTAAAAATTATCCAATCTTCTAAACAGTGTTTGTATTTTTTGATCCATGATATAGAAATAACTTTCCTCATTGTGATATGTTTTAGACTGTAACACTTTTCAAGTAGACCATAATATTAATTCTGGTATCTTAATTAATTTATTTTTTTTAAAAAACAAGTTCCAATAATTTGAAAGCTCTTTACTGATAGCAATTAAAAATAGTCATTATCTTACTGTCCATTGATTTTAATCATTACTATGTAAAGTCTAATAGAATGTTATAATTATTATTGCAATATTAGATATAACCTGAAGATTATTTAGAGTCAAAATAATGTAAAGAAGTCCACTTTACAAAACTGTATTCAATGGACTTTAAAGTATAATTTTCAAAAGAAATTGTAATTATGAAAAGTACAGTGACTTTATTAATGATTAAAATAACTGTCAACGGTAGCTGTCCATTACTGTTAAATAACAATAATAAAGTAGATAAACAATAAATGTGTTTAATATTTTTCTAAAGGATTATCTCAAAACTAGAAATTTAATATTTGCAAAATAATATTGATTCCATTTAATATTACCTTCTAAATAAATAGTTTTCTTAAAAAATCATATTGATGAAAAAAACTGGTTGTATTTCTCATCAGTAATTATTTTTATTAATATTAATGGACTACTACTTTGAATCAATACTTGTTTTACTTGCAACAATAATAGTACAAATAATAGTTAAATTAATAGTATATTTATGACATGTTGATTTCTTGTCTATTCATAACAGAGAACCTATTCTTTATTAGCAATAACAAAATGCTGGGCCCAATCAACTGCTAATCTGTGTTAAAATAAATATAGATTAAAAACAGATTAAATTGAATATCTCTTATAAAATGTGGAGTAGTGTAATTTTATTATTATAATATAGTTATTTTCGTTAATTGCTTCAATAATTCTATATTCATTAATAAATGATATATCTGGCAAATGTTTAATATTTTCACATGGTTGTAATGTGCTATTAAAATCATATTTGAACTTATCATATTGGATATTTCTTTCCTCAAAATCCATTTCTTCTTTATGGTCAATCTTTCTTTGGATATTTAATCAATATTTTTCTTTTATATTTTTCTTCCTCTTCACTGAATAATTTTTAAGTTTTTTTATTTATTTATTTAATTATTTCATAACATTAGTCTATTTATAACTTATCATTGGTTTTAGGGGGGAAAATAATGAAATGAGAATGTTCTTTTAAAAAAAATAGTTTTTCAATCTTTTTTATTGCATGTTGTATGAATACTGAAAATATACAATTAAAGACCAATGTTGTTCCAAGAACCTCATAAAAGAAAGACAATATCTCTAGCCAGATTATTTATTTTATGATTATGTTTATTTGTGGACAGCACATTAACACTAGTTATTCTGAAATTTAATTTTCAGCAAAGAATAACCATTTACTGATCAATAATAATATTTACTTGAATAGGATTCAGCCTCTTATCTTTAAAAAATAATTTTAAGACAATCTCAATATTATGATCACCATCTTTTATACTAGCACATAATTGTTATTAAACAAGGCAAAACTCTCCATACAGTAGTTCCACCCTGTGCCAACCCAAATAATCAATGGATGCCACAAGGCTTCTGCATAAAATCACTATCTAGTGCCTACTCAGCCAATATCCCCAGACTAGTTTCCAAGACTCCTCACTGACGAAGGCCACAAGCCAGAAACTAGTCTGGGGATATTGGATAAGTAAGCACTAGATAGGGTTTTTATGCACAAGTTTTCTGGCATCCATTGATTATTCTGGTTGGCCCAGGGTGGCACTACTGTATAGAGAGTTTGTTTTTCTTTAACAATCTCAATATCATAGCACAATCTTCAAATTCAGTCAAAAATTAAATTCTAACTTATGACAATGTAGGTTAAGCCTTTAATTAATTTACTAAAAGACTAACAACTACAGATAAAAATAAATATTTAGTTTGAAAAATATAAATGATATATTATAAAAAAAAACTTTATTTTTTATATTGCTATTATTTATTGTAAATAATCCTACAAATAAAATTTAAATATAACTTTTAAAAGAAAAAAAAAAGTCCCCAGCAACAAATACATTTTGAAAATTTTCTCTTAAGCTAAAATAATTTAATTTACTTTTAAAAAAAAAAGATCTATACATAAGGAATGTTTTCTTTTTTGTTACTTTAGGAAAATTATAATTAAGTTTAATTTTCTCTTGGGTTAATATATATATATACTCGAACTGAAAGATAATTTAGTTAGATTATATATATATATATTATGGAATCTTATAATGAAATATTAGTAAATACAATAATCAAAAATTTTGAAAAGGACAAAAAATATAATCGTCACTTAGGATCGCTTTGGCCTATCCTCATAGTCTCTGCCAACTAAATACAATGAAAGGTTAACCTTACCATAATTATGTGATCTTAACGTTTTCTGCATGCCTACTGATTAAGTCCTGCTTGTATTTATATATATTAGCATAGCTTGTTTTATTTTTCATGTACTGTTATCTCTTTCAATTTGCAATATTTTTTTACATTATTATAATTGAAATTAAAACCATATATAAATGATTTATTATGGTCATAAAAAAACGGAAGCTGATGCATTATTATTATTTTTGCAATTTTGTTTCATATTTTGAACCCTTTTTAATAAAAGCAAGTGCTCTTTAGTTCTTTTCTCCAATAATTTGTATTAATAATTTGTATTAATTCTACTATTAGAATTAATACAAAATATTAGAGTATATATAATCAGACCACTTAAAAGTTAAAGAAAAAAAAGCCATATAATTTTCTTTAATTTCAATTTACGCTTATTATATATATATATATATATATAAGATAAAATATATGATTATTAAACTATATACAAAAATATGTAAACTTTTTAAGATGGCACGTTTATTTATTTATATTCGAGCTTATATATATATATGCGTGTATATATAATTAAGTTCATTATATATATTTATAAGATCGTGCGCGTTTTATATAAAAAATAATTATAACATACACCAAATCTTTTAAAAACTTGTTTTTTTATTTTTTTGCCACCAAAATGAAATATATATTAAAATAGATTTCCAACGTTTCAAGAAAAAAAAAAAATTCATAAAAATTTTTAAAACAAACAAAAATAAAAATCCTGTCACATTTACATACTATTTTGGAAAATATACTATTTACTTACTATGATTTCTTTTCCCAACAGCTACCAACTTTACATTTTGCCTAAATGAACATTTTATTGTTACAAAATATAGTTTTTTATTATCTTATCTTCAATTAACACATTTTTACATTCCTTTCTTGTTAAAAACAAAAACATTCTATTAAATTTCACATTTTTTTTTCCCTTTTCCTTTACATTATAATTTTCTATTCAGAACAGGATTTAACATCTTTATGTATAAACATTCCTTTTCAAATCTTTCTTTTTGTTTAATTATACATTCTAAAGGGGTAATCTTAAAATTGACATGACCAATTTTTTCTTTATGTAAATATATTGCTGAATTTCTATCTGACAAATGTTGTTTTAATCTAGTTTTTAAAAAATTCTTTGTATTACCCACATAAGATATATCTTTACCATTATATTTTAAACAATCCATACATTTTATACAATAAACAGCTTGCATTATATTTGAAAAATCAACAAAATTTCCTTTATTAATTAAATTATATAAATTACTTTTCTTCTTGTATACAGGATAAATACTAAAACCATATCTTTTATTAAATCCATGAAACAAATTTTTTATCTTTTTAAAAATAAAATTTTGAATCTTAAAACCTATAAAAAATGTATCATCCTCAAAATTTTTCTTTATTTTTTTTCCATTTTTCAGTTCATAATTAAAAATATTATATAACATTGTACAACTTAAGTAAACATACAGTTCAGGCAACACGTATGCTAGATTTTTTTTCTCCTATTAAAATTCATTTAGACAATAGAATATTAGGACTATATTGTATAATTAATGATCATCAGTAATAATGACTAGTGCTTATTTAATCTTATCATAATTTAATATAACGTCTTAATGATTGGACTAATTTTAAAAAAACTTCAATGATATTTTGATATTATATAAATTTTAACTTATAACCTATAATATCTTTTAAATAAGTCATTACAAGTTAAAGGCTTTTTATTACCTTCTCATGATAGAGATAGTAACAAAGAAGGTTTTTCATACAAAAGCTTAACAATTTCAGGATGGTAATGGTTTAAATATATTTTTGTATTATTTTCTAGCTAATAATACCTAGATAGACATGTACTCATCTATATCATGATGTTGAATTTCTCCTTCTAACTCAATCCTTATGCCAATATTTATTAATATTTTTCAAAATATGGAATGACTCATTTAATTCCATTAAAAGATCATTTATTTGAATTTGAAAGTATTTTGTAACTAATCATTTGCCTTTAGATAATTCAAAATTAATCTCAGTGTGAGTATCTTAACTAAAGCTTAGTTAAATAGACTTTAGTAGAAGGCTTAGCATTGATCAAATTTTATAACATTTATACTGGCTTTCAAGTCACTAGTACTGCAAAAGTATTGTTTATTTAATTTTTTTGTTTATTTTATATTGAAGGTTTTCACAGACCCTAGTTGCTCCACTTGATTTCTGAAGTATTTATTGCATGTTTTAATGGGTTGCAACGCATCATCAACAAGGTGATCTAATTTTTATAATATTGTCTTTTCAAAAATTAGATTTTATATGGATATTTTAAAAGTATTGGACGTTTTTTTAATGTAGCTGAAAATATTTTATTATATGCAAAATTTATATTGTGACAAAATGTAATTCACACGTAAATGAAGTTGCCTATACTTACTTACAAAAAGCCACACATTGTCAAGCATTGGTGGCTTAGCAGTTAGCATAGTTGCCTTCCAAGAATCTGGCCTAAGTTTGCTTCCCAGTAAACACATTTGACATATGAAAAAAAATGTCACACATTGTTGCACTAAATATATATTAGAATAATAAATGTGATATGCAAAATATAATGAAACATATAAAAATATTATCAATTGCCATTTAGAAAATGCAAGAATAACTAAATTATTTTAACTATACACCTCAACTAACAGTTAAAAAAATATGTATATCTTCTGATGTTATTTACTCTTTTTAAATGGTCACTAAACCATAAAACAGAATTACTTTTACATTACTGACATCTATTGTTGTGTTTGGTTAGGCTTTCAGGTTCATTACCAAACCAATAGATACAACTACTTAGCAATTAATATATATAATTTATTAGTACAAAAGATATGCACATGTTAGTTAAACAAATGTACAAATAAAGTTGATATGCTTCAATGCTGAGATAGTCGTGCGAAGTATGGAACTCGCTTCCAGATAATGATTAGCCTGTGTCATGAGTTCTGGTAAGAAGACTCCTCCATCTATGTATTTAGCTTGCCTTGAGTTGGCTCTTCAGATGTAGCAGTTTCCAGTCTGTAGGTGGACTTGCCTCACTGTTTGGATGTCATGATGATGACTAGATAAATACCTTTGCTGATGGCAGAAGGTTTTATGGAGAGCACATTCTGTCATTCAGGTTAACAGAAGTAATTGTTCTCTGCCTTGCCTCCAAAAGGCTGACTGTTTAAAGGCAGATCCCCTACCATACTGGAAGCATGTGGATTCGGTGCACAAACCCCAGTGAAGGTTTTAATCCCTTTGGATAGCAACTGGATGCTAGCCAATTAGGCAGGGAATCTGGAATAGTCCACTTCTAAAGGCAGGGTCAGATATGACATCCCCCCCTGGATAAAATTAGCACTGGATGACATAGTCATCGAAATGCACTGGATGATGTTTTGTCTGCTTTCTTGGTTGCTCCAGTTGGTTGCTGTCCTTGTCTTCATCTTCTTCACTTGATGAGCTTGTTTCTGATTGTCTGCTGCTGTCTTGATAGCTTCAGATGTTCAGTTTAGTCTTAGCTGGTTGTGATGGCGATGATGATGATGAGCATTTTCTGTTTGCACAACAACAGTATAGAGCCACTTTAGTTGCATCACCACTGCTGGTCTCCATCTTGTGGACCCATAGTACATATGTCATAGTACTTTTGTTCCTATTTGGAATTTTATTTTGTTTTTATCTTCTAGTTGAAGTTTGGCATCAGGTTACAGTTTTTTGTTAAAGACTTTTGATTCATTAGACTTTAACTTTAAATATGTTGTGAGCTGATTCACTTTGGTCACTTTGAACTCTAAATGACTGAACCAGTCATGGCCTATTAAATCATTATGGCTACCTAATGCCACTACCAGTGGTAGGTATATAGTTTTGCTAGGCATCATAATTTGTCCTGCTGTTTGACCTAGCAGTTTGATTTTATTCCCTTGGTAGTCTGAATATTGACTTACTGCAAGGGTGCAGCTTGTACTTATTCTTTTTATTTATGATTGTCCAAGTCTTTCTTGAAACTATTGACACTGCTGGCCCTGTGTCAAGTACATTTTAACTGGTGTATCATTTATTATGACAGTGTGTATAAACCCAGACTTATCTTCTCTGATATGGTTTATACAGGCAACTTGTTTGTGTTTCTTATAAGTGCCTTTACTGTCTTTAGGACTAGACTTGGCTGTTTGTCTTTTTAATTTCAGACATGCTGCTTATATATGTCTGATACACTTGCAAAATGTGCATATTGCTTTGTGGTATGGACATTATGTATGCTCATTGCATCTATAACAAAGCCATGGGCTATTTGATGCAGAATTATTTGAGCTGACTGAGTGCTGGGGTGACTCAGTGTTATGCTCAATTTTTTGCACTTCATATTTTATATGTCTTTTTAATGGGTTAGCTTGACTAGCTATAGTTTCTGTTAGTTTTGCTTGAGCTACCACTGTCTCAAAATCTAGATCTGGAATCATTAAAATTTTCAGCCTCAAATCATGATTGTTTATGCCACAAATAGAACGATCATAAAGTGCTTCATTCATGAAGTCTTTGAAATTGCACTTCAAGGCTCATATACAGATTTGTGTTGCAAATTCTCTAGATGTTTCTCCCTGTTTTTGTATTCTGAGAATAAAATGGTATCTCTGCATTATTGTCAAGGGTTTATGAGAAAAATACTCTGTGAGAACTGTCAACACTCTATAAAGATCCAGCTCAGCTGGGATTACAGCCATAGATTGAGACTTAAATATTTCGTATGTTTGTGGACCTATTGTGGTCATTAGTGTAGCTAACTTTATCTCAGCCTTTTTTATATTGTTATCCTGTAGATAAAAAATCAAATGTACTTGATAATTTGGCCTAGAGTCAATTGCTTTATTCATCTTTTTTTATTTACCTGAGTAACCACTCATACTTGTTTTTATAGTTACATTATTGTAACTAACTCATTGAAGCTTTTTAACCAATGGAGTGAGCTTTTACGTTATCTTGCAAATAAAGCTCTTGTGATTGGTTGAAGCTTTTAATTGACACACCTTTATGCCTGCATTCAAATTTATTCAACAGTTTTACATTGTTATTTTTCTAAAAGAAAAATACCACATAATGAAATTACGGCAACATAAAATTTTTTTCAAAACAAAAAATAATAAACAAATACACATTCACGTATTTTATAATATAGTTTTCCAGCAGTGAGGGAAATTTTTTTCTCTGTTACTGTGCCAATTTGTTAAAACTGGTGTAGTTTATTCTAATTTTTTCAGCCTTGAGGGAAAAGGTTTTTCTGTTTTACTGCGACAAATTTGTAATAACTGGTGCAGTTTATTCTATATTTTTTTCAGCCATGAAGAAAAAATTTCTCTGTGACTGCACCAACTCTCATTGGCATGTTGACTGCACCAACTCTGTTGTGTTTGGTTAGGCTTGCAGGTTCATTACCAAAACCAACAGATACAAAAAGAACAACTACTCAGCAATTAATATGTATAAATTATTATTACAAAATATATACACATGTTAGTTAAACAAATGTGCAAAAACAGTTGATATGCTTGAATCTGAGATAGTCATGCAAAGTATGGAACTCACTTCCAGCTAATGATTAGCCTGCATCATGAGTTCTGGTAAGAAGACTTTTTCAGCTATGTAATTAGCTTGCCTCGAGTTGGCTCTAGTTCAGACTTAGCAGTTTCCACTCCATAGGTGGACTTGCCTCACTGTGTGGACATTTGAGATAATGACTAGATAAATACCTTTGCTGATGGCAGAAGGTTTTGTGGAGAGCAAGTTCTGTCATTCAGGTTAACAGAAGTAATTGCTCTCTGCCTTGCCTCCAAAAGGCTGACTATTTAAAGGCAGATTCCCTAACTTACTGAAAACACACGGATTCAGTGCGCAAACCCCAGTGAAGGTTTTAAGCCTTTGGATAGCAACTGGGCACTAGCCAATCAGGCAAGAAATTTGGAATAGTCCACTTCTGAAGGCAGGGTCAGATATGACATCTATATTACAAAACTCTGTAGAAACATTTGATTCATTTCAATTTATAAAAATGCATTTTCTAAATTTAATCAGTCACAATGCATACGCACATTTGTATATGTAGAAAGAATATTAAAAATAGATAGGTAAGAATTTGCTTAAATAATAACAATATTTAATTACTAGATAGTTATTCAGTATATATAATGGCATACACAAAACATTTGACTGACTTTACTGTTTTTTTTAATTAGCAGAATTAATTAAATATATATATATCTATGTACTTCATAAATATTATATACAATTTATTTAACATTCAAAATTATTAATTTTGTCAAAAATTAAACAAATTAGATTCTTTGATAGAATAGTTGGATAATGGTGCAATATGGTTTAAGTGATCATCATTGCTGACTGTGTTGCCCTCTAGTGGTAAAGACTCTGTCGCAGATATCACTCCTTTTGTACAAGTTTTAAGTTAATATAAATTTTGATAAGAACTTCTTTAACCTATTCTTAATTAAAAAAAATAACTTTTCTGTCTGTTAGTATATTATATATTGTTCAATTTTAAAAACAAATCAAAAAGGATAGGAATAAGAGATTGTTATTAAATCAATTAATTCTTTGTCATAAGATTTTTTGAATTAATAAAGCTAAAAGCAACATGATCTGACATTGACATTAATTAAAAATAAAATCTGCTTGTATATGTTTAAATCCAAAATTAAATTGAAAGAATGAAAAATGAAATGATATAAATTTTTCACATTTCTTTTTACAAATAAGAAATCATTTGCTTTTTTTTATCTTTTCCTTTTTTTTAGGGTTAAACTATAAAAAATGCAATTTTAATCTCTTTATAAAAGATTTTCTTTTTAAAAAAGAGATTACATCCCTTTGTTAAAACTTCTTTGCCTTCATATATCTCTATAAGACAAAAAATAATTTCGATTTTTGATAATATAAACAAGAAATATGGAATCAGAATATCACAATATATATATATATATGTTGATAATATAAACAAGAAATATGGAATCAGAATATCACAATATATATATATATATGTTGTAATGTCTAAAAGAATGCCAAGAAAAATGCATAACTTAACTGGAATCTAACTCCATAAATTCAAATACTTTTTGACCAATGAATAAGAGATGGCATAAATGTAGCTTTGAGATCAGTAAGGTGTGTGAATATTTTCTTCTTATGTTTTATTAAGTCTTCCTCTATGATCCTACAATTAAGCATCATCAGTTTTGAAGTAGAATTTGGAACTCAATGAATAATTTCAAATCACTTGTTATTATAACTTATAAATCTAGTGAAAATTAATTCTCTTATTGTGATGTCACATTCTGCTTTACTTTCTCTACTCTATTAATAACCCATACATATCCTGAATAATATATTCTTTTTCCTAGCTCAAATCATTACCTTCATATAAATAGTATCATTGCTAGATTGCATCTGATATAAGCCTCCTATTGCTTTTTATTCTTAGATATTATAAAAGAAAAAGAAACAAATATTTGCAAAATAAATATAATTCACAATAAAAATGAACATTTACAATAATATCTGACATCAAATTTGTGGCATCATATTAATTATAAAATATGAATTAACAATTTGCTCTATTTTAACATAATCTAAAATCTAGGAGTTTAAAAAACAAGTTATTTGTTTATTATTTAATTAAACCAATACAAATCACATGATCACCATTTATTATGCTCCTCATAACTGTTATTAAAACAGACAAAATAAAAACAGAATAAGGAAAACAGAACTTAAACATTTACTCAAGTAATTAAATAATATTAAAACAGGCAAAAATTTGTATACATATCGCCACTCAGTACAAGCCAGATTAATCAATGGATGCCAGAAGGCTTGTGCATAAAATCCCCATCTAGTGCCTACTCATCCAATAAATACAGACTAATCTCTGGCTTGTGGCCTTCATCAGTAAGGAGCATTGAATCTGAGAGCACTGCACATAGATCTTAGGATAGTGGATAAATTGGCACTAGATGGGGATATTATGCACAAGCCTTCCAGCAATCCATTGATTATTCTGGGTTTGCACTGAGTGGCAATACATATATAGAGTTTTGCCTGTTTAATATTATTTAATTACTTGAGTAAATGTTCAAGTTCTGTTTTTATTATATATCTGTATGTATTGTATGTGAAAAACTAGTGATGTAAAATAATTTACATGTTGAATTTATAATATGAAATAGCTTAGATTACTCATTTATATAAATAAGTAATCAAGCAAAAAATAATAATTCAAGATTACTAATTTAATATTTTATACATTAAGTGCTAAAAAAATTTGAAGCAGTTATTATTGTTGCTTATATTTCATAAAATATAAAATAAACATATTCAAATCCAATATTAACTTCATTAAAAATAGTTTATATATATATATGGTTAGTATTAAAATTAAATGAAAAAGTAGCAAGGTCATTAGATCTGATTGTCTTTTATACTATTCTGTATTTATTTATTAATCCTTTAAAGAAAATACAATCAACTTATTACATGTTTACTACAATTATGTGTACAGACTGACAAGTACATGTGCAGAATACTTACCTTTAACCACTTAAAACATTCACCTTATTGTTTAGATTTTGGAGGTTTTAATATAAACAATCATCAAGGATCTACATGAAATTTGCTTGTCATAAAGCCATGGAATGATCTCACATATGATTATGACAATAGATAATCTTTTTAAACTCTAAAATACATGTAGTAATAAAAAAAAAAAAAGAAAGCTCATGTTCAGTGTTACAAAGATGCCTGCTTAAGTATTAAAATCCCAAGTCTATATTGCACTGTATTATGATAAATAGCACAACGTTCTTTTGAAAAAAATTCTTTGTCAATTGGCTTAATTATTAATTTGCAATAACTTATCATTTTCAGTATTCCTTCTTTATTAATCATATAAATATACATGCATTTACTTTTATAAAGCACGCTTTCAATTTATTTATGTCTCCGGGATTTTAATTTTAAACTTTGATGAAATTATTTTAAAATAGTAGTTTACTCAATTTATATTTTTCTATTTTAAAAATAAGTGTTTTCAAACTTAATTCTATAACTAATTAGTAGATTGTACTTTTGCAAAGTGTAATGTCTTTGACTACTATAAATAAACATGATAAATTAAAAACCATTGAGTTATTTTATTTCTATTTATCGTCAATAAAAAAAATAGATATTGCATTATCTAAAATTAAATGCTTAATTTTAAATATTGGAAAGAACAATTCAACTCTTATAAAAAAAACTTAAATATCACATGAATTAAAAAACAGTAATATAATTATGTTTTGTGACTAATCATTTTAGTTTTCTTTTAAAAAAATATTAAATTTAATTTATAGTTTGCACTTTTTAGATCTATTTTTAATTTTGCATGATTTTATTAATATACTTGTAAAGTACATGCTAGATTTTATCAGTTCAATTATTCAATTTTTATCATGGAATTTTTTATTATATTTTGCTTTCTGAGTAAAGGTATAGATTGAAGAATTGCTATTATATTTTACAAACACATGAATATGTTTTCAATCTTTCATTATTTTAAGAAAAGTGTCAGTAAATTTCTGCATCCAGGCATTATTTAGCAGGGAAGAAACTTCCAGAGTATTTTGTGGAAATTTTATTGTTTATAAATTGACTTTACTTGGGTTAAAACGAAATATACTTTTTAAAACATTTTCTTAGAGTAAGTACAGATAATTTCAAGAGATTTTTAAAAAAATTATTATTCAGATATCTTTCTTGTGCTATTTAGAAGTATATGTTTGACATGACACTAAGTTTGAAGTTTGTCTTCAGCACTAAATATCAAATTTGAATAATTATCTTTCTTCTAATCGTTAAGTAATATCAGTATGCATCATTACAAGAGCTAATAGCAACTAGAAAGAAAGTATTAATTTACAACAATTTGTTTATTTTTTTTCCTGCTTGACATTCTAATTGTCCTTAGCAAAAAAAAAAAAAATCTAGAATATTTCATATAATTAACATTCTTAAATAATTATAAAGGATTATGTTGTTTATTTTTATTATTATAACTTATTATTTACATATTATATGAAAAACTTAAAAGTGCATTTCTAACTGACTCGATTCTCTAGTGTGTAAAAAGAGTATTAAATCTATTTTCTGATTATACTAAATTTTATTTAATTCAACATGAACTTATACACACATTTTATTTTGTGTATATGATATTTTATTTAGGTGTACTGTATTTCATTATTTAATATTAAATCTTTTAACATTCATAGTTTACAACCTATTTTACTAATTGTAAGTTATGTTACAACTATTTCAGATGCAGCCCACAAAATAACTATTTCAATATTTCTGCATACATATCATTCCATAAATAAAATAATTTTAATGCCCAGAAATTTAAACCAACTACTCCTTAACTTTTGAAATCTCTTTGTCAGAATTAAATATTATTTTTAATTTATAATCAAATATTTACCTCTAGTTATTTCTATAATATTATTATTTACTTATGTAGCTAAAATTTCTGTTTTATTAACTTTAGTTTTTTCCCTTCTGTTATTGTTCACACACTTTCAGATCATATTAATAAGATTTCTACATTTCTGTAAACTTTTATTGCAAATATATATATATATATATATATATATTTGCAATAAAAGTTTACATCACTAATGTTATAATATATATATATAATGTATATATATATATATATATATATATATATATTATAACATTAGTGATTTGATGTAGGATAAGCAGCTATTTTGCTATCCACTTTTCAAAAGTCTTAGCAAAGTGATAGAATGGCAGTTGTTGAAACTCAAAATCTTTAGTTCACTGATCTGAGAACTTATTCTACTATATAAGCAGTATTTTTTTTTTAATTTTGAACATTAGAATTTTCTTTTCCTCTGTTATAGTGTTAAATGTTATCTTTTTGAATTTATGATTTTGTGACTTGTTTTTTTTTTTTTGAAGATCATTTTATATACATGTGCAAGTAGATGGTATATATATTCAATAACTAGTGCAAAATATTTGTTGTTTTTTTGTTATACAGTATTAGCAGAATTATTAATTTATAAAATTCTTTATATTGATCTTTACAAATAACTTTTTTTATTGTAATAAGATAAATTTTGAGTTTAGAGTAATCGAAATTATTTTCCACATTTTGTTTTACTAATGCAGTTTTGTATATGCATTTTATTTTATCAAATGTAATAGTATTCAATTCTTATAATTATATGCTGGACTTTTTCCAACATCTAGTTTAATTGCCAATTGTTTTTTTAAACTTAAACTTTATTTATACTTTTCAAAGTAACTATAACCATTATTAAAGCAATCAGCTTAATATACAATATATTTCGAGTAATATTCTTCTTCTCTCATTTTCAGGTGTTTCTAAACTGATTAATAACAATTCTAGTATGGGATTCAAATCAATTATCTTTAAATCCCTGAATATTTAAGGATATGCTGTCACTATTAATGAATCTAAAACTCAGCAGTTCGTTTCTCATGTTTGTATATTGCAAGTCACCTAAAGAACAGAAGAGCATTGCGTTATACACTTTGAGTTATAATGTTCAATTTTTTTGCATTATCTACGGTTGAATGTACTTATAAAAGTTTAAATAAAGTTTAATTTTTTCTACAGGAAATGCCATTGTCACAAATTTTTAAATAAACAAGTATATTTAATTCATTGTATTGTATTCAACTCCATAAAACTGATCTAGAAATGCTTTATTGTAATATCTTTTAATCAAAATTTATAAATATTGCAGGTGTTGCTATTTCATGGAAAGCCATAATTATTCTTTCATTTTAACTTAATATAAATAATGGAAACTTAACTAATTAGAGTTTCTTAAATGAGTAAAATATTCTTCAGTACAAGGAATTGTAGTAGACTCCATAACTTAGATTATGTGCCATTTTCAATAAAGAACCAAGACTTGTAATTAAGATTTCTTATTCATATGGTCATTAATAACAAAATTAGAACTGTTTTTTTTTTTTTTCTGTAAATTATATCTGTATTTTTCTGTATGAAAAAATTTAATTCAATTATAATGTATGGAAATGCATGCATTTATGTATACATTAATTTATACAAATGGACATAATAAAATATAAACTCATATAACATTACAATACTAGCCAAAACTAAAATTTTACTAAAATTCTTTAACAACCATGGTTTCATGTATTAATAAATAGACCCTTTCAAATGAAATTCAATTAAACATACAATATATATATATATATATATATATATATTATATATATATATATATATATATATATTGTAATGGGAAAAATATCTTTGAGATTCACATATACTGACCCCGGGAGCGCCACTAGTCCGAAAATAGGAACTAGACATTTATTTTAGGGTGGACAGGATATGCGAATCAAAAGGCACCGAACGACACTCAGGGAGGAACAAGATATCTTAAATATTATTTAGACAGTTGAGAAATCAAAGCACAAAGACAAACGTCAGCCAAATTAAGTTTAAACAATTTATTAATTTTATTAAAGTTGTACAATAGAGTGAAGACATCTAGACATGAATACAAAAGTAGCTTATAGTAACATACACGTATTTACCAGAGAGTGCACAAGAGTACGACAAACATGAAGGCATTAAACATTTTGGAAATAAAATTCTCTCACTTAAAATATAAGAAATGGTTAGGATAATGTCTTCTTGCTGGGCAGTTGTAAAATTACAAAAACAAACAACAACCCTAGCTTCCTGAATCAGGGATAATAAAACAGTTACTGTCCCATCGGAAATCGACGAAACCAGCGCGGACGTCCGAGCAGTAATATTCTAATTACTGTTGTTAAAATGCCGCAGGACTGCTGCACATAATACTACATTCAAAGTAAATGTGGTTGATCTCACCTACAAGACAGCAACAGATATTTGATTACTATCTTACGTAATCCAGAAAAAAATAGACTATTTTCAGACAACCCAAAGAAATAACGTGACAAATAGCCTGCAAAAAGATTTGTTGTTTGCACAAACAGCACAAACGAAACATGTTTAAAGATTCTTTATTGTACAACTAAGGGCAGGTAAATAAATAAAGATTACGAAAACTGCCAATGTGTTTTGTAATTGTTAATGAAATAATCAGGTATATATTAAACATATAAAATACAATCACCTTATGCACCCCCTGATAAACGAAAATTGCAAACAAACTTGGAATCTTAAAACTAAGATTCCAAGACACACTTTAAATACTAGAAAAGAGTACATACAGATAATAAATAATTAAAAAAACAATTAATACCATTTTAAAACATATTTATCATTAGATTGAGTGGAGATTTAATTAAACACAATTTATTTACCCTGGCTAGAATAGGAAAAAGTTTAACTTAGAGTAAGACAGAGTCCTAGTGATTTAGTGACGAGTGCGCACTTTTGATAATAGTTAATCTTTCAGGTCCTTTGACAGCAGCAAGGTAGAGGCAGTGTTTATTTTAGAGGTTCATGGCATGACTGAAGAAGAGTTGGTAGTCATGGGTCCATCCTTTGTTTTAAATTAGCCAGACATTCTAATGATGGCAAAATTCACAGCGGTGGATTTTGACATCTTGCACAGCAACAAAATTTGTCAATAATTATTTAAGTTTTTAGTAGGAATATAAACATCCAAGCAGCTACTCACAATGGTATCTCTTTGCAGGCCATAATCCAAGTGTGTATCTAATAATGAATCTCTTCTCTCTCCTAAAATTGGCAGGCTATCATTGCATCACTACATTTCCTGTGCAAAGCTTTCATTAGTGTCCATTCTATATTCCAGGCAGGGCAAATATTAATTTCCCACTCACTCTAATTTAAGACTTCCAACCAAGGATAATTGAAACAAAAATGACAAATACAAAACTAAATCTCCACTTTTTAGAATTAACTTTAAAAATAATTACAATAAAAGCAACAGGAATATATAATTAGCAAGCTTGCCTGTTTTTAATCAAATTGATTAAAACAGAAGGTGAAAGTAAACTATTTTCCAATCAATTTTATAAACATTAAATAATCTATTTTAAAATATAAATGCATATGTGTTTTAAATAATAATAATAAAAAAAATTGAGCCTTAGACATTTAATAAAAATGAAGTTGTTTTCTTTTTTAATTTTAGTAATAAAACCATTGAATCGGAAATCAATTCAGCTCAACTGCCTCAACACGTGATCAAAAAAAAAAAAAAAAAACATTCCTGCAACTTTTTTTTTAAAACTAAAAACATTTCAAAAACTGCCCCTAGGAATTTGGCTGAATGCACTCATGAAAAATCAAAACAATATTTCATTTCTTACATTTATCCATTCTCATAAATCATTAACAATTTTTTTTGTCTGTTTTAAAACAATCCGTCCGATTGCTAAAAGCCGAACATTTAACTTTTGTCCGGCGGTTCTTTTACTCTTTTTATTAATTTTCTAAAATAAGTTCCTTTCCCTCTCTTATATTTTACCTGCCTAGAATTTATGATTTTGTCTCTTTCCCATTCTGTTTTGCTTTCTAGCGTATATACCTGAATCTTTTTTTTAACGAAACTTCCCAATTCTTCATCTTTTCCTACTTTATTTTTAGTCATATCAACACTAGTAAATAGCAACACTTCATTTCCCACAGACTTTTTACATGCCTTGAATAAAATTGCTTTATAAATGGCTTTTATTTCTGGTTTAAAATCATATTCCGAAAACTTTTCCTTAGTTTTAAACCCCTGTTCACAACTAACAGTTATTTTACTCAACCCATTTTTAACCTCTTGAGGTAACTTATAACTGTCTCCAAGATTTTCTTTCTCCACCATACTATCTATCTCTCTCCACTCTCTACTTATTTCAAACTTTATTTCCACCCTCTCTGTCCTAGTACTCTCCTGTGCTACTTCAATTTCTCTATCTTTTACGACTACTTTTTCTACTTCCTCACTCTCTTTACTCATCTCATTTTTCAAATCCTTTTCCATCTCCACTTCTTTTTGTTGAGTTTCTTCTACTCTTCCTGTCATTTCTCTTCTCATTTTTTTCATTTCTGCTCTCAGCTCCTCCAGTATTGTTTGTTGACTCTCTTTTATTTCTAGCAACTCTTGTCATATTTCTTTCATCGCGGCTTGCAGACTTTGTTTCATTTCTATTATCAACTTTATCATCATCTGTGTCTCGCTCTCTTCTTCTATCTGGGGGTATTTAAATGAAACAGGGCTCTCTTCAAACCTGCCACCCTGTCACCTTCTTCTTTACCTTCCATTTTTACACAAGGCTAACTCACTATACTAACTTTTTTTTTTAAACAAAAATCTCAAATCAAATAAAATGCTATTTATTTATATGCAAGAAGACAACAAACTATTTTTACTACTTTTAAATTCGAAAATTTACTCCGCACAATTTTTTCTTTTTTTGTTTAAACAACAACAAAAAAAAACCTCTATTTATTATTTATGTCATATCAAAAAGACGAACCCCATTCTACCAAACTGCTCCAACAATACATGCAATAATTATCAAAAATTGAACCTCCACCGACTAGATCTTGCCACTTACACCTGAAATCTTTCTCAACCATCTAAACAAAATCTCACATGGGCTTGAAAACTCGGAAGCTCCATGTTGACATGCCAAAAATTACTATATATGTAATGGGAGAAAGATCTTTGAGATTCACATATACTGACCCTGGGAGCACCACTAGTCCAAAAATAGGAACTAGATATTTATTTTAGGTTGGACAGGATATGCGAATCAAAAGGCACCGAACGACACTCAGGGAGGAACAAGATATCTTAAATATTATTTAGACAGTTGAGAAATCAAAGCACAAAGACAAACATCAGCCAAATTAAGTTTAAACAATTTATTAATTTTATTAAAAGTTGTGCAATAGAGTGAAGACATCTAGCCATGAATACAAAAGTGGCTTATAGTAACATACACATATTTACCAGAGAGTGCACAAGAGTATGACAAACATGAAGGCATTAAACATTTTGGCAATAAAATTCTCTCACTTAAAATATAAGAAATGGTTAGGATAATGTCTTCTTGCTGGCCAGTTGTAAAATTACAAAAACAAACAACAACCCTAGCTACCTGAATCAGGGATAATAAAACAGTTACTGTCCCATCGGAAATTGACAAAACCAGCGCGGATGTCCGAGCAGTAATATTCTAATTACTGTCGTTAAAATGCCACAGGACTGCTGCGCGTAACACTACATTCAAAGTAAATGTGGTTGATCTCACCTACAAGACAGCAACAGATATTTGATTATGATCTTACGTAATCCAGAAAGAAATAGACTATTTTCAGACAACCCAAAGAAATAACTTGTCAAATAGCCAGCAAAAAGATTTTGTTGTTTGCACAAACAGCGCAAACGAAACATGTTTAAAGATTCTTTATTGTATAACTAAGGGCACGTAAATAAATAAAGATTACAAAAACTTCCAATGTGTTTTGTAATAGTTAACGAAATAATCAGGTATATATTAAACATATAAAATACAATTACCTTATGCACCCCCTGATAAACTAAAATTGCAAACAAACTTAGAATCTTAAAACTAAGATTCCAAGACACACTTTAAATACTAGAAAAGAGTACATACAGATAATAAATAATTAAAAAAAACAATTAATACCATTTTAAAACATATTTATCATTAGATTGAGTGGAGATTTAATTAAACGCAATTTATTTACCCTGGCTAGAATAGGAAAAAGTTTAGCTTACGGTAAGACAGAGTCCTAGTGATTTAGTGACGAGTGCGCACTTTTGATAATAGTTCATCTTTCAGGTCCTTTGACAGTGGCAAGGTAGAGGCAGTGTTTATTTTAGAGGTTCATGGCATGACTGAAGAAGAGCTGGTAGTCATGGGTCCGTCCTTTGTTTTAAATTAGCCAGACATTCTAATGATGGCAAAACTCATAGCAGTGGATTTTGACATCTTGCACAGCAATGAAGTTTGTCAATAATTATTTAAGTTTTTACTAGGAATTAAACATCCGAACAGCTACTCACAATAGTATCTCTTTGCAGGCCATAATTCAAGTGTGTATCTAATAATGAATCTCTTCTCTCTCCTAAAATTGGTGGGCTATCATTGCCTCGCTACATTTCCCGTCATTAGTGTCCATTCTATATTTCAGGCAGGGCAAATATTAATTTCCCACTCACTCTAATTTAAGACTTCCAACCAGGGATAATTGAAACAAAAACGACAAATACAAAACTAAATCTCCGCTTTTTAGAATTAACTTTAAAAATAATTACAATAAAAGCAACAGGAATATATAATTAGCAAGCTTGCCTGTTTTTAATCAAATTGATTAAAACAGATGGTGAAAGTAAACTATTTTTCAATCAATTTTATAAACATTAAGTAATCTATTTTAAAATATAAATGTGTATGTGTTTTAAATAATAATAAAAAAAATTGAGTCTTAGACATTTTATGAAAATGAAGTTTTCTCTTTTTAATTTTAGTAATAAAACCATTGAATCGGAAATCAATCCGGCTTAATATATATATATATATATACAGAACACGAAATAGCTTTTACATTATTTACTTCAAAAACCAACTTCCTTTAATATTAATGTCTTTAAACCGCTATTTCTCATGCTAGCATATTACTGTTATTAAAACAGGCAAAACTCTCCATACAATAGTGCCACTCAGTGCCAACCAGACTAGTTAATGGATGCCAAAAGGCTTGTGCATAAAATCCCTATCTAGTGACTACTCATCCAATATTCACTCGACTAGTTTCTGGCTTGAGGCCTTCGCCAGTGAGGAGCTTTGGATCTGAGAGTACTGCATCTTTATCTTAGGATCTAATCCAACCCTCCATCAATGTCTTTGATATTAAAGAAAATTATTGTTTAAAGTGAATGATGGGAATAATATTTTGTTTTGTATATATATGTTGTATGTTTAGTTAATTTTTTTTTTACTTGAAAAGGTTTATTTGTTAATAGATGATTGTAGCAGAATTTTAGTAAAATTTTGTTTTTTTTGGCCAGTATTGTAATATTATGTGAATTTTTATTTTATTTATAATTACTAAGGTAGTTCTAGGCAGTATTTAATTTTTAAATTGATTTACATGTCTTAATATCAAAAGTAATGGGTTTTTTTTTGAGGGGGGGGGAGAGTTCTTTATTTTTAATTTTTCAAATTTGCTTGGTATTTTTGTACTAAAGATGACTAATGGAGTTGATAAGTATTAATTTTGTTCATGATTATTTTTTTTCTATTAAAAAAAAGTAACACAAAAATTTGTATTTATAATCAAATTTATAAAGATGGAGAATTTCATATCTTGATAGGATTTGTACCAATAAATGTGAGTACACATAAACTAACCTCTATTTGGTAGAATTTTTTAGAATCTATTAATCTGAATAGTTCCTGATTTTTATTATTTTATAACTTTATTTTTGAATTTTTTAGTATCTGCTCTCTATTGTGTAAACTTTTAATCTTATTATACATCTTACACCACCTCTACAAACATTTTTTTAATATTCAATAAAATAGTCAGTTGATAGCTGATGTCACCCAGCTGAAGCATTAATATGCTAGCAGTATAAACTATACACTGATGAACTAGATATGGCACATGTCTGTAGGCTATAAAAACTTTATTATAACTTACACACACTGATATATAATACCTCCAATGCTTAATATATGAATAGCATTCAAGATTAATCCAATAACACTATACACTAAATATTTAAAATACACTCTAACCAAGCACAACCTAAAATTTATCAAAAATAAAGCAGCTGTTTATTCTTATACTTTATTTATATATAAAGAAAGTTGACTAAAACACTTTGGTTAGAAAGAATTAATATTTAAATATATCCATAATATTGTATATAAATATATTTCAATTTATTTATTTACAATAGTTAGCAAACATGAGAGTTATCCCAATTTAAGCATAGCCAACAACAATTCTAACAAATGAAAGTTTGTAATAGAATATCTCTGGTGATTAATATATAAATAGCATTCGAGATTAAAACCCATAATAGCGTATAATAAATATTTAAAATACTATCTTAGCATTTTCTTGGTTAGAGAGTATTTTAAAAATCTATTGTATGGTGTTATGGATTTTAATTTTGAATACATGGAGCTTCAAAATATTAGTTCAAACCCTTCTAATTTCATTAAGTTCAGTATAGACAATATATTTGTATTTAAATATATATATATATATATATATAGTTGAATATATTAAACCACTAAACATCACATATATTCAACTATATATATGTATGGAGATAAAGAGTTTTGCCTTTGTTTAGTTGAATTATTGTAATATATAGAAATATCTGTTATATTCTTATATTGGAAAAATACCCATCAGATGTTAATGGACAGTAATCAATTAAAATAATAAACTGTAAATGTTTTTTTTTGCATTCAAAAGGGTACCTCTTCTAAATTCAATATCTTGGTCTTATATCCATTCTGAAGTGCAATAGTATATATGTACATTTCAAAGTAATAAAATTCAAACCTTTCACATTTTCCTTATTAATAATGAACTGTTCCACTAATCAGATATTATAAATTAATATTTTTATTTAAAAATATCTTATAGTTTCAAATTTAAAAAAATTACTCATATGTTAATGGACTTAGTAAATTGTAAACACTTTTTATTTTCAGAATGTTACCTCTTCTAAATGCAAATTGTTGATCTTAAAGACAGTAATCACTGAAAATATACATTGTGATGCTTTACTTTCTTTATAATTTATTTTAGAAAAGATACCCTTTTAAATGCAAAAAAGTGTTTACAGTTTACTATTTTCATTGATTACTGTCCATTAACATTTAACAGTGATTTTTTTCTAATATATAATTATAAAAAATTTTCACAACAACCTTAACATCTATTGTAAGAATTTTCCACTCTTTCATCTATAGGAATAAAATAGTAAATTCGTATATTATTAAAATTCCGTTAAAAAAATAAAATAGTCTTTCTAAGTACTATAATAAATCAATACTTATTTTTAGACCATACAAGCTGCCTGAGGTACTTTTTGTGCCAAAACACATAAAAATGCCATTTACAAAGCCAAACTGATGGTCTCTGGAACAGTTCTTTTTATATTAGGCCTAGATATCATTGCACACCAATATTATGGACTGCTGTTGTACTCCACAAAACTGCTAATGTGCACACTTCACAAATCACTATCGTATCATGTGAGGGTGTCTAGAAATCAACTGGCCTTAACTCTTGAAATGTACATCCCAAATAATTACCTTACACCCTAGATAATGTATTATTACATAGTAATAATTTTAAACACATTGCTATACTTTCATACAGAACTTCCAAGGTTTGTAACAATTGGAAAAGGGTAGGGACAAGCACCATTGCAGAGAACTCACATGAAAACTCAGCTTTGCATGCGAACACATATAAAACAAATCAAATGGCTGAGGTTGCATTGCTACTGCATCTTTTGGACAATCCTTCAGATGTACAAAAACATAATTTATCTCCCCCCATGCATATTCCATCACTACACACTGACATATTTTCCATTCCTAACCCTGAAAATGCACAATAAAAAAAGTCCAGCATGCTAAAGTTATTAAAATAGTAGCATGTTTTTAAAAGCAAAAACAAAAAAGAATGTGTTCATTTCCAATAAAAATTAAGTAGATAATTAATGTAGACATTTTTCATATATAAATATAATAACAGACATTGGACAATAAAGAAATGGGACAATAATTAATGTACTTTTTTTTTGTACTATCATAAATTGGACAATAAAGAAAAGCCGGCCAGGTAACATTATATTTATGTGTATTAAAGTGAGTAAAGTGCCATCAGATGGCTTGTATGGTCTAAAAAATAAGTACCAATAAATTCTATATAAAAAGTTATCAGATTGAGAAATAATAAAAATATTACATCACAAGTTATTTTCACATGAATAAGTTTCAATTAAGTATTAGTCTACTCCATCCACAACTCAAATATTTTTAAATACATATATTTTACATTATAAGATCTGATCATATAGGATTTTCTTGTTATAGCCTACACAAGGTATTAAATATTATTGATATTTAGAAGATTGGTCATACTTATAACATTTGTATAATTGTATCTACTGAAGCTGTTAAAGTGAATATTTAAATCTTTGATGAAACCTTTTACATGTAGTGTTTTTAAATATATTTTTTCTTACAGCATTTAAAATCAGTGAATCTGACTAATTATTTATTGATGACTCATAATTATATAGCTATGCATATATATGTATCTGTATATATATATATATATATATATATATATATATATATATATATTTATAGATATATATATATATATATATATATATATATATTACAAATAAATTTACAGTAATATATTTTTTTAAAAAAAATATAAATAGTATTTAGATAATAGACTACTTCAGCCACATTCATTAATTTATTAGCATATATATATTGTACCGGTCAAAAAGAAGCAAACACATCAACAAACCCAAACACAAAGCGGATTCAAACTCAGGTGGTTCAAACTGAATTCAAACCCAACTCACGAGTGCAGATCAAATCAATGGATGACATATATCGACGGTACATGACTATGTGACAAGGAACTAGCTCAATGGATGATAATGATTAATGAGACCCTGGATTTAACTCTAATGAAGTATAATAAAATAACTAAGAATCTTTATAAGTCAACTCATATATATATATATATATATATATATATATATATATGTTCGGGTTGCCAATACAGACAGTGAGCATTAATATTAAAATAATTTGAATAAAAAAGAAAGTTAAAAAAAAAACCAAATGTGTTAATAAAATGTTTAATAATAATTATAATTTTGTTCAACTTTTATATTGTGATTATATAGATTACCTCTAGTCTTTAAACGGAATTTATAATTACAACAAGAATGGCAGTCCTTATTATATGCCAATACCATTACGCAATATTCTAGGAGAATTATATATATCTATGCCCCAACCAGGAAGTAAAGGTAGATAAAGATATTTGGCTGTGACAGAAATTATGATTCGAATTCTAAGAGAAAGAATGGGAGATTTATTTTTACATTCGTAAATCAATTCACAAAGAGCAAGATACATGTTTAGGGCATAACTTTAATATTTAATAGAAAACTTACTTATTTATAAGTAAATATGAATTTGTTCAACTTTAATAAATCAATTCATCACGATTTACAAGCATGAGAGCGGGCTTTACTGAAACTGAGAAATAAACGGTACTGACGACTTATGAGCTATAAGAATAAATATAAAAATAATGGCTTGTCTCTGATTTGAGAAAATAGCAGGGCAGCTTGTATTTGACAAGTCTTTGATGCCCTATATGAAGGATCCATAGAACATGGAAAACCAGGTTGGTCGTAGCCTCGAACCTTTAATGTTCCAAATATAAAATGAGCAAGTGAGGAAGTACTTTCTTCCTATGTAATTTAACGAACAGTAATATCACCGAGGACAAGCCTGTCATGCAGGAGATGGCTCGCATCAGCAACGTTCAAAAAAATGATGACTTGGTAATCATCTTTTAATTAATAAAACCCATTTTATATAAAGAATGTTATACGTGATGACCTGACCAAGTTGAATTAAAGTCAAATGAGCTTTAGCTAAAAAGTACTTAATGCAATTATAGAATCATATTAATCATGCCCCAAATGTCATTCTCTCCCTGAATATTAATACAGAAATACAAATTTAAATTAGAATATGTTCATTTTATTCCCTTTATCAACCTTTAGCAAAACATTTT
The DNA here is from genome assembly GCA_028023455.1 of Epiperipatus broadwayi. Lineage (NCBI taxonomy): Eukaryota > Metazoa > Onychophora > Udeonychophora > Euonychophora > Peripatidae > Epiperipatus > Epiperipatus broadwayi. Next base: position 130,170 of record JAQFVV010000206.1, read on the forward strand.
AATATTATTAATGTGAATAAATGAATATTATAAACTCAGTAAAGTGGCCGGGAGCATAGATTAGAAATTGAGCTAATAATTTATTATTATTAACCATTAATAAAAATAGCAAACATTGTATAAATCCTTCAATTCGATAATTAATAGAACTGTATCCAATGAGTTCTAGTGGGGAAAAATTACTATAAAAATCGATATAATATTATTTAACAAGGCAAATGAAATGAAGGAAATTATTATCGAGTTGAAGTTTTACTGGCATATAATTAAAAATAAACAACATTAATAAATCACATGATAAATATATATAATATAATAAATGAACCGCCATCGTAAAAAAAGAGAAAGTTAACAAACATTAAATTTAAAGACTAGAGATTAAGATAGAGAATTACTACATAATTTAAACTAGCATTAATACATTAAGGAAAGAGAAGAGCTTTTAGCAGTACTTAATTTAAAGGTAGTGTAAAATAAAGTTTGAAGACCGGCCAGAAAGAAACGGTTCATATAAGAAAGATATTACCAGTTCTTCATGGTTGGCTCCTTAAATTACACACGGCACAGTCCAGTTAGATCAAACGTAGATGCGCATTTTGAAAATTATTTGAATGACATTTTGAAGGATTTCTCTAAGGTTTTGGCAGCTTACGGTTGGTATATGAATTTTTATATTACAACCACATTGAAGATTTTCAGGGGACTTCAGGAACCGTAGTCATATTCCTGAAGTTAAGCCCCCCCCCCCACATGGTAGAAAGACTGTTTTACTTCGTAATTTAACTGGGTGGCTTCTTCTCTAATGAAATATATATGGCTTCTCTTAATGACAAATAATAGCTGCTTGGAAACTTTTCCTGGCTCTTTATACTATATCTGATGCCTTCAGGCTAGAGCTTCTTTCCTAATCAATCTTACAAAAATTTACTAGTTGTTTTTAGATACATTCCTTCGATAAGACTTTCAAACTCATTAACTTGAATTCATTTTCTAATTAGAAAATGAATTTTTATAATAGAAAATGATTTTAATTAGGACCATCCTTATCATTTTAAAGACTTATCTTTTTCTAATTAATAAAAACTTTACCCATTGTTTTTGGAAAGGGACAATCTGAAATCTTATTGAAAGAATGTAGCTTTTAATCACCAAAAATTTGAACAAACTATTTAAAGTAAAACAAAACATTCCCGATGACGCAATGAAACTCTAGAACGAATATGTACATTTACAAATATATACGCACAATCCACACAGTTATAATATATATAAATTCATGAATAATTCTATCATGAATTTATTAATAGAAATGATTAGTTTAAATCTCAAATGTGTTAATTTTAACACACATTTATAATAGTTTTTCTTTAAGGAAACTAGCGTGGACTGAACATATAAAGCCCCATTGCATCGGAAATTCAATGTTAGTACAAGGGTTTGAAGTTGGCTACATGTGAAAGATCATGAAGCTAGGATCAAACTTAGATCTGACTGCTTAATTTTTTTCTACTTCAAAAAAAAAACAATGAAAAAAAAATTACTTATATTTGATACATTTATAAGTTTATTTAATTAACTGTTAGAACATACACATATTGATATATTTTAGCAAGTATACTAGTAATTATCTATGTTGGTTCCATTTGGTTTTTATTATTTATTTAGGCAACTCATTATCTGCTGTACTGACAATCATATTTGCTGACAAATTTATTTATATGGGCACCAGTCAGCAATATGAGATCAATAGGATACGTGAAATAACCCATTGATCACCAAACCATATATGATTGACATAATTTAGGATAGAACAATTTGATTTATGAATATTTATTAAATCATAGGAGTTCAACTATTTCATTTTAAATAAGCATGAGGCTTTCACATAAAAAAAATGTCAAAATTAATATTTTACAAGAACTTTTATTTGTTGATATCATTTTTAATCTTGCTAGCATAAGAGCATGTAAATCCTTGAAGCATTTTGCCAACTGCATCTGGCTGCTTGGTGTTACACAAAAGGTCTTCACCTACTTTGAGGTTACTCTAGAAATACTTCTCATTTAAGCATATTGTCACACTGCATCGGACCGCTTGACATATAATTCCCAGTCAGAAGGTCTTCACCTGCTTTGAGGTTACTCTAGAAATTGCTGTCATTAAAGTGTATTGTCCACTACATTGGACCACTTGACATGCAATTCCCAGTTAGAAGGTCTCCGACTGCTTTGAGGCTACTAATAATAAGAAGCGAACATTTAAAATAACCGCTAGCAAGCAACTCTTTGAAATCAAAACTTTTAATATGATATCAATGTTGGATATTTTTACATATATAACTGAGATAAACACTAATTAATTTTGACACAGAAAAAAATATATCATCTATTTACCCCTTGCTTTTATCTACTCTTACTAGTTTACTAATAATAATTTTCTACCCTCCTTACTTTCACGAATGCGTATTAAACTAACATCTAATATATACTGAGCTAGTATAAAATACATATATACTTAATTTATCTATATTCTATCTTATTACTTTTTTTTATATAATTATTTTGACTAACAAATCCTTTAATGAACGAACATTTACGTAATCTTGAAAACATTTAAGTATTAAAAAAAAAAACTGACATTTTAATTCATTGAAATCAGTTCAGTTATGCATTATAAATCGCATAACTTGTTTTCTCAAATATATATAACATTCTACAACATATAATCACTCTTTATTAGGTGTAGAATTTAATTAATCGAGGCCTCAATGATTTGGGTGGCTAAAACATAAATACTGACTACAGGGTGTGGGGTTTATTAAATCAAAGCCTCAACAATTGGGCGGCCAAAAACATAACCGTTGTACCGGTCAAAAAGAAGCCAACACATCAACAAACCCAAACTCAAAGTCAGATTCAAACTTAGGTTTTTCAAACTGAATTCAAACCCAACTCACAAGCTTAGATCAAATCAATGGATAACATATATCGATGGTACATGACTATGCACCAAGGAACTAGCTCAACATATGATGATGATTAATGAGACCCCTGATTTAACTCTAATGAAAAAAATGAGCAAGAGAGAAAGTACTTTCTTCCTATGTAATTTAACAAACAAACAGTAATATCACCGAGGACAAGCCTGTGACGCAGGAGATGGCTCGCGTCAGCAACGTTCAGAAAAATGATGACTTGGTAAACATCTTTTAATTAATAAAACCCATTTTATATAAAGAATGCTCTATGTGATGACCTGACCAAGTTGAATTAAAGTCAAACGAGCTTTAACTAAAAAGTACTTAATGCAATTATAGAATCATATTAATCATGCCCCAAACGTCATGCTCCCCCTGAATATTAATACAGAAATACAAATTTAAATTAAAATATGTTCATTTTATTCCCTTTATCAACCTTTAACAAATATTTTAATATTATTAATGTGAATAAATGAATATTATAACTCAGTAAAGTGTCCGGGAGCATAGGTTAGAAATTGAGCTAATAATTTATTATTATTAACCATTAATAAAAATAGCAAACATTGTATAAATCCTTCAACTCAATAATTAATCGAACTGCATCCAATGAGTTCTAGTGGGGAAGAATTACTATAAAAATTAATATAATAATATTTAACAAGGCAAATGAAATGAAGGAAATTATTATCGAGTTGAAGTTTTACTGGCATATAATTAAAAATAAACAACATTAATAAATCACACGATAAATATATATATAATATAATAAATGAACTGCCATCGTAAGAAAAGAGAAAGTTAACAGACATTAAATTTAAAAACTAGAGATTAAGATAGAGAATTACTACATAATTTAAACTAGCATTAATACATTAACGAAAGAGAAGAGCTTTTAACAGTACTTAATTTAAAGGTAGTGTAAAATAAAGTTCGAAGACTGGCCAGAAAGTAGCGGTTCATATAAGAAAGATATTACCATTTCTTCATGGTTGGCTACTTAAATTACACATGGCAGAGTCCAGTTGGATGAAATGTAGATGCGCATTTTGGAAAATTATTTGAATGACATTTTGAAGGATTTTTCTATGGTTTCGGAAGCTTACGATTGGTATATGAATTTTTATATTACAGCTACATTGAAAATTTTCAGGGGACTTCAGGAACCATAGTCAGACTCCTGATGTTAAGCCCCCCCCCCACATGGTAGAAACACTATTTTACTTCATAATTTAACTGGGCGGCTTCTTCTCTAATGAAATATATATGGCTTCTCTTAATGAGGAATAATAGCTGCTTGGAAACTTTTCCTGGGCTCTTTATACTGTATCTTATGCCTTCAGGCTAGCACTTCTTTCCTAATCAATCTTACAAAAATTTACTAGTTGTTTTTAGATACATTCCTTTGATAAGGCTTTTAAACTCATTAACTTGAATTCATTTTCTAATTAGAAAATGAATTTTTAAAATCAGAAAATGATTTTAATTAGGACCAACCTTACATTTTAAAGACTTATCTTTTCTAATTAATAAAAACTTTACCCATTGTTTTTGGAAAGAGACAATCTGAAAGGTTACCGAAAGAATGTAGCTTTTAATCACTAAAAATTTGAACAAACTATTTAAAGTAAAACAAAACATTTCCGACGCAATGAAACTTTAGAACGAATATGTACATTTATAAATATATATGCACAATCCATGCAGTTATAATATATATATAAATTCATGAATAATTCTATCATGAATTTATTAATAGAAATGATTACTTTAAATCTCAAATGAGTTAATTTTAATACACATTTATAATAGTTTTTCTTTAAGGAAACTAGTGTGGACTGGACGTATAAAGCCCTATTCCATCGGAAATTCAAGGTTAGTACAGGGGTTTGAAGTTGGCTACATGTGAAAGATCATGAAGCTAGGATCAAACTTAGATCCGACTGCTTCAATATATATATATATATATGTGTGTGTGTGTGTGTAAAGTAGTCTTACATAAACTACCTTTAAAAAAGAATTCCCAAAACATATTCCCATGTGTGGAAACATTTGCTTTGCAGATATTGACACTATGCACTTGATTACTTACCTGAATATTTCTAAGGATTTGTTTTGACTATATTTTAATATTTTTCTTTTCTTTAAATTGAAATATTGAAATAATTCCAAGTAGAAAGACATGGTCAACGACTGATGAAGATAAATTGTTTATGATTGCTGTAATACTATTATAGCTTGTTACTATATCTGCTTTTAAAGAGAATACTTAATGTATATATCATCTACAAATTTATATGCTAGAAGCTTATAAATATTGACTATGAGATGAACCTAAAGAAAAACTTAATTGTACTTATGAATATATTAGCAGAATGATAACTATTTGATTTGAACACTATATTACAAAATTTTATCATATTACGAAGTTGTTATAATATCATTTTATATGTGTGCACATTTAAGTAAATATATATCAACATTTTAACATAAATGACATAATTAAAAACAAATAAAGTCATTGTTAATGTAAAGTGTGTTTGAAAGTCAATTTTTGAAACTACTATATATATAATTTGTAAGCATAACTAAAATTAAAGCATGATTGGTTTGCTTTAAGTAATTTGGATCAGCAGAAGATTGATGAATCTTTCAATCATAAACATTACCTTTCATCTCAGTGTGCCTCAGTTTTTGTACAGTTTCACATTTATATGCTGATAAGAAAAAAAATCTTGACACTTGGTCAGTAACGTATTGCATTCTGGGATAGTTCACATGTCATCAGATTACTGGGAGAATCTTGTCTCCATCTATTCAAAGCATCACTGCTAATTCTTCTCTATATCTCTTATAAGGATTTAAAAGCAGAGTATAATGATTGATTTTATGAATCAGAATATATTATGCTAGAAAAAAATTGAATCGGAAAGAAATCAAAGAGAAAATAAAAATGTGTTTGTGGTTTTTCAATTGATTAGTTATTATTGTCTTTGAAATATATCTCAATTTCTTTTCAATCAGATTTTAAAATCAGAAAAGAAATGGCCTTGCCACCTCATAAGAATCTAGCGATTGTAAGTTTAAAGAAAAACTTTTAGAAATTGCTGATTAGAAAAGTGTGGAAAGATTTATATTGGCATTAACAAATGATGATTGAAGGAAAACATAAAGCCTTGCTTTGTACAGATAGAGATTAGCCAAACATGGCAGTCTGCTATTATTCAAAATAAAATTACCAAAGTTAATTTAAAAATAAAATAATGCAATCTCGTAAAATATAGTTATTTTAATATTATTTAATTTTTTATATATATAAATTTTTAATAAATCCTATTATTAAAAATTTTTTTTAAAGTAATTTGTAGAGTTTACTATTATCGACTATATATACAGTAGCTACGAAATACACCTGCCTAGTATGTTAAATTACTGAAGGAGTGGGAGTTCTGCTATCAAGATGTAGTTAAAATATCTTTTAAATAACCCACAGAAGGGCGGAAATTTGTCCAACATTATTTTATAAAGAACCCGAAATATATCATTTTTATAATAATTTTAATAGCAGATGTTTCACTGCATACTTTTAAAGATGGGGTGGGGGGGTGGAGGAGAGCTTTGAAAAATGAAGCCTATAATTTGATTTGGTTATAACAATTTATTTCATATATATATATATATATTTTTTTCCTTAGAATTAAAAAGTAATTTAATGCACTGATCAGATTTTCAATGAAATGGATGGCTGAAGAGTTGTGGGTTGCAATAGTTTGAAACCTGTCCATTAAAGTATGTAGATTGGCTATCTTAATAATAAGCTGAGCACTGATTGTATATATGTGTGGAGATAGTAATCTGGACCAACTGATGATTGCTGGTTTAGCGTGAAATACTTATATTGGTGATTATTTATTTTTTCAACATGTGTGTGATCAGGTGGGTCAGCAATATGAGATGGCATGGAGAGTTAAGAGTCGTGTGAATGTCTGAGTTCGAATCCCTTATATATTAAAATTAAAAAGTAAAATAGCTTATGTTAATTTTATTTAAGAAAATACATAAATTTAAAATCACAGTTTTCTCTTGGTAATCCAATTAGCAGCTGCCAATATTGTTGATTTGGATTGGAATTTAAGTAAAAGTTGACTTTTTAAGTGACTGAACATTTGGCATATGCCTACAACTGCTATTTTTAAGTGTTAAGTTTTTAATTAGTAATAAAGTATATAATTTTTCTAATTATAAATTAAATATAAAAGCTCTTCAAGTTACAGTTGAATATATAGCTGAATGAGTAGCGTCTCCCAAAATATTATTTCTGAGAAAAGATCTCATCTATATTTTCATTTGGGTGATAGCAATGAAATCACGATAAGTCCCTATAATATTTGTATAAAAAATTATATGCCATGATTGTAAATAATGGAAGTTATATAATAGGATAAGCATATAAAATTTAAAAAAAAAGAAATCTCATTAATTTTTTATCCATTTCACTTTCTAAGTTATTAAATAAAAAGATAAGTGAGATCTCACAGATTTATTTATAAGTATAAAATGCACAATGATGTTTTTGTTTGATTTTAAACAATGTATTAGAAAGCTATTGTATTATATTTACATGGTTATGTACAGATGTGAAATTAAAAGGATAAGTGCAATAATGTTTATATTTAGTTAAGTCCTATGTTTTTATCTAAAAAGAAAATGATAAATTATACTTCTCTTTCATTATTACCATGAAAATTATACAACATATAAAATATACAATTTTAATTTAAAAACTTTGAATAGTCATTTCATGGGTGGATTTTTTACTTAGTTTTTGCTTTCTTATGAAGTATTATTTATATAATCAGTATATCATATGAACAGTAATTATGAGATACCTTAATCATGGAATCTGAAAATAGGAAATTTTATTTGGTCATGTTGTCAATTTGATTATCAAGATCTTACATAAACCTGATTTTAATAACCCCATGTATGATTAAAAAAATGGAAAATATTTATCATATTAAGCAATCCTTCCATATACATAATTCTTATATTCAATTATATTCCATTTCCACAGTTCTAAAAATATTGAATTATACAAATAAAATAGTTTAGTTTATACTTTAACCATTGAATGACGCAATCACAATTTATCAGACATAAGTAGCAACAATAAAATGTATCATTTATCATATAACTCTTATTTTAAAAGTGCCTAAACTCTTCTAGAAATTTAAATAAACATTTATTTTCTTAAGCATAATTTTGGGTGCATATATATGTATATTTTTAATAATACATTCTTATATTATAAAGATAAAAAAATTGTACAACTGCAGTATTAAAACAATTTATGTTTAGTGAAATGTCTACAAAAGTGATATTATATCAGATGTTAATTTTGATCATGTTATCCCTTTAAAAAGCTTCAGGTTTTTTTATTAAAAAGTTTAAAATGAATAAAAATTGCACAAATCATTCAATTGAATGATTTTCAAGACCAATGAATAAATATTAACTTCTTTTTCTCTTTATCATTAATAATGGTTGTTCCATTCCATTTGCATTTTAATCCAGCCTTTTTTATAAAAATATGTATAATCTATTTGGAAATGTAGATATATTGCAAGACCCATAGCAGCTTTATAACTGCTTAAAAGATTTTCTTAAATACAATCATAAGTATTGAAAAAAATATATACTAATATTTTTCTGGATCGTATATTTTAAACATCTATCAATTCTTTGAAATCTCATGGAATTTAGTAATTCAGCTGGAATTCAATTGGAATCTAATTTATTCTGAGCATCTCATCAGTTTTTCCCAATTTTTTTATATATTTCTTTTTATAAGTTTTTATTTATATGAATTTTTTTCAGCTAAAATAGACAAAGGTTTATAATTTCCATATTATACAAATCGCAAATATATTATTTCTATCATTTCAATGTGTTTCCTTTCTTTATAAATATTTTACTATATCTATTTTCAATCAGTATTTTAAACTGAATTTCTTATCCAATTGGTTTACTCAACTGTAAATTAAATAAAGTATACTTTTTGTTTAAATTAATATATTTTTCTATGTTTAACCAATTTTCTTCAAGATTTATCTGGGTAAATTCTGACTTCAATACTATTATGTATAATTATAATTCTTCCTTCTGAAGATAAGAATATTTTTCATCTTTTCATTACTCATCTGGGTTTTTTTTATAGTCTACTACATTTAATGTGTCAACTTTTCTTTTTTTTTTTTGTAAGTAATTCCCTTTTTGATTTTGAATTTACTTTATCAAAGTGCTATAATTTGAAGCTTATTTTATATAAAGCAACTCTAAAAATTTTGTCTACCTTTTCTTTTAATTTATTAAATTGTCTCCCCCCCTCCCATATCAGATGTTTTTTTAAAAACATTAATGCAAGTTCTACTATCATGACATAAATCCATATGGTTTCAGGATGTTTGCATAAACTGTTTCAGAGCTGTTTTACATTAAAAAATAATTTAATTATAATCTATTTTTAAATACCTGATCCATGTTAAATCTTTTTTATAACCAATAAAACATCATATGATTCCTGTTTACATCATACTGTTTAGCCGCACCACACTTTTGATACCTAATGTTCATTTTAACAATAGTAGTGTTTATTAAATCCTTATTTAGTATTTTACTATTCCATATTCCCAGACTAATTTCTACCTTATAGTATTTATCAGTGAAAACTATAAGCTATAGGAAAAAATATATTAGATCCAAAAGATCAAAGTCCCATGCTCCTATATATAAAATCTCATCACTGATGAAGTCGATAAGCTAGAAACTGACATCAGGATTTTGTACAGAACAGCACTGGATACTGATTTAATAAACACTATTATCCAACATTTATTGATTATTAAATTTATATTAGATGACAAAAATGTGATAAGAAAAAAAGAATATTCTGCTAAACCATTTTCTTTATGATTTTTAAATCATACATTTATTACTCTACATTATTTTTTATATATAAATGTATCACCTTTATGGGAATAAGAGATGAAAGTTTCTTACTTTCAATGTAAAATTTTTAACAATTTTACCATTTCTATGACTAACAATTCAATCTTCTATTATTGTTATTTAAATATTTTTATAGTCCTTTAAATAAAATTTTAAAGTTTTTTCATGTGTATTTTTTTACTTCAACATCATTAATATTGCTTACTTCCCATGTTTTCTGAATATTAACAAAATATTTTGGAAATGCTTTTAATCTGACTATAATATCTATCATTTAGTTAAGTGGGGTTTGTTAATATTAGAAGCATTTTTTTTTTACTCTACTCCAAAGCCATGCATTGTAAGCTTGAAAAAACAATGAGCATTAGAAAATAAATTCATGTTATACATGTTGCACTCACAGTCTACATTATGGCTCTTAATATATATGCACCTCTATGATCCAAATCACTTCCCATCTAAAACTTTCTTTTTACCTTTTCTTTATTATCAAAATAATAGCTTATAATTCCAAATTACTTTATTGTTTTGAATTCAAACCAATTGTTATATGCTTATATAGAACTAACATTAAACCAATAATTACATTTTAGTGACCTCAATGAGCGTGGATGTTATAGATTTATCATCTAGTATTTATTGATTACTTAATTTTACAATAGATAATTATAATGTTAAATGAAGAAAATTATTTCTAACAGCACATATTCATGTAAGTTAAGATTGTCATGAGATATTTGTTGGTGTATATCATATTCAAAAGATTGAAATGTGTGCTATAACAGCAATAAAACTAAAACCACTAAAATAAATAATTACTTATCTAGTATTAGATCGATGATGTAACAAAATAAGCTACTTGGCTTATTTTCAAAATATAAAAATATATTTTCAGGCTTAACTATGAGCTTTATAGTTAAAAAGTGTAAAAGTAAGAGTACTGGATGTAATTTGCATTAAGTTCAGATACATAATGCTCAAACTTTTTACTAACAAAGGATATAAACTAGAAAACAAACTGGGAATGAAGTTATAATTCTACTAGATACTAACACAATAGCATTAATATTTAACACTCACTGATTCTTCAAATTTAAAATAGATTGTTCTGAAATAGTAAAAAAAAAAAAAGAAGTGTTAATATAAGCAGAAATTGTCATCTGATATTTAATCCAGTGCATTTTGATCTTGGATTTAAAATAATATTTATGTCCCTTTTTATTTCTAATATATAATATTATCTTTTTTCTTTACACTCAGTTCATTATATTTCACAAAGTGCTAACATATTCAATTTTTTCCTTTTCATATCTAATAATAAATTTATAATTTTCTCCTGATTATTCATTTTATATTTTTTGTACTGTTCTTACAATATTTCCTAATTCTAATGGCTTCATATGTTTGGTTAGAATTGAGCTGATATGATTAATCCATGGAATTACATATTTACTCAAGTAATTCAAATATTTATTTTTCTCGCCAACCATTTCAACTATACTTTTCAAAAATTCTCTTGCGTTACTATAATCTATGCTACTTTTAAAAAATATTTATATACGTATTAAATATGTTTTTTTATATTAAAAGTTAATGTATGCAAAATCCAATACTGACTGGTATTTAAAACTAAATAACAGCAAAAATATTATACTTTACTTGCATATTGCATATATAAAGTTTTCATTACATTATATATATATATATATATGTGTGTGTGTGTGTGTGCATGTAGATATGTTTGTGTATTCATTCTGATAAGGCAGAATGAATGTTTGTGTAAATGATAAATATTTTTCCCATACATATATACAATTATGACAGACAAAAATAAAGCATGTCCCTTATTCCCAGGAGGCTGTAAAGTCACCAACCAAGGCAGCGGTTGGTGGCTGAAGGCGGAAGGTGCTAAGAATCCCCTGATTGCAGACCCAGGCTGACATTTGATGACGGCTTTTTATTTAGGTATTTACAACTGCAGATCACTTTCAAGTGAAAGAAGATTGCAAGAATTAGAAGAAGAACCGTCTTATATTAAATGGGACATTATTGGACTTTGTGAAGTTAGAAGAAAAGGTGAAGAAACAATTGATTTAAAAAGTGGACATATACTCTATTATAAAGGCACACATATTGGAAATACAAGTGGAGTAGGATTCATTATAAATAAAAAGGGAAAAAAACATATTGGAAATACAAGTGGAGTCGGACAGAGTGCCAAGATTAGTTATACAACTTAATAGCAGATACCAAATGCAGATAATTCAGGTTTATGCCCCAACAAGTTCTCATAGTGATGAAGTAGTAGAAGATTTTTATATGGATGTACAAAAGGCTTTTGATCACAGCAAAAAACATTTTAAAATTGTTATGGGAGACTTTAATGCTAGAATTGGTAGACAAATGAAAGATGAAATTGCTGTAGGTAATTTTGGTTATGGTAATAGAAATGAGAGAGAACATAGACTTGTGGAGTTTGCAGAAAAAGAAAAACTTTATATTATGAATTCATTTTTTGAGAAAAATGTTAAAAGGAAATGGACATGGAAGCATCCAAATGAAAGTACAGCAGAATTGGATTATATTTTGACTAACAGAAAATACATATTTCAAGATTGTAATGTTCTTAATAAATTTAACACGGGAAATGATCATCGATTAGTAAGGTGTAAGTTACGTGTTAATGTAAAACTAGATAGACAAAAATTATTAAGAAAAATAATATTTACAGTTGATATTCCTAATCTTCAGAAACATTCTAATGAATTTAAATTAGAACTTACAAATAGGTTTCAAGTGTTAGGAGATTTTGAACATGAATCAGATTTGAATGAAATTAATATGAAAATAACTGATACACTTTTAAAAGCTGCAACAAACATAGCTGGTAGGAAAAAGCAGCAATTGACTAATAAAATTTTTACTGAGACTAGAGAATTTATGAAGAAAAGAAGAAATATGAAGATATACAAAAATGATGTATTAAAAAGAATTGAATATCTCGAATTTTGTAAAATGGTACGGAAAAGAGTTGAAAATGATATAAGAAAGTATAACTGTGAAATAGCAAGGAAAGCTGTAGAAGAAAATAAAAGTCTCAAAAATGTTAAACAACATTTTGGTATTGGTGGGAAATTTATATCCACAATAAGAAAAAAAGATGGAATTATTACTAAAAAGAGAGATGACATCATGAAATTGGTAGAAAATTTTTTATCAAGAATTATATAGTAATAAAGAACAAGTACCTCCTATATCTATTACATCTTCCGAATTGCCCAGAATTTTAAATGAAGAAGTGAGACATGCAATTAAGTGTATGAAGAAAGGAAAGGCTCCAGGAAATGATGGAATTATAATTGATATATTAAAAGAAGCAGGTGAAGAAATAGAAACAATTTTAGCAAAGTTATATACCAAATGTCTAAATGATAAAGATGTACCGGAAGATTGGAAGAATGCAGTAATAATATTAATATTTTAAAATGGTGTTAAAGAAGATATTAGAAATTACAGACCTATCAGCCTTTTATCAGTTTTATATAAAATTTTTACCAAGATAATTACAACTCGTCTACAGAGAATTTTGGATTTCCACCAACCAAGAGAACAAGCTGGATTTAAAAGTGGTTTTAGTACAATAGATCATATCCAGGTATTGAGAGAAGTCATAGAAAGGACAAATGAATACGAGTTGCCATTATGCTTTGGATTTGTAGATTATAAAAAGGCATTCGGTTCTATACACATTTCTTCAGTGATTAAAGCATTGGATCATCAAGGTATAGATCCAGGATATTGTCATATTTTAAAGAATATTTATAAAAATGCAACAGCAACAATTAGTTTACATAATGATACTGGAAAAATCAACATTGAGAAAGGTGTAAGACATGGTGACTTCATATCTCCAAAACTCTTTACAGCAGTGCTGCAAGAAGTATTTTGTGGATTAAAATGGGAAACTAAAGAAGTGAAAGTAAATGGAGAGTATTTAAGTCATTTAGATTTCATAGATGATGTAGTTGTTTTTGCAAATAATGCTTCAGAGCTGCAGGAAAGGTTGCAGGAGTTAGCAGATGACAGTAGAAAAATAGGACTAAAGATAAATGTTAAAAAGACTAAAGTAATGTTTAATCGATTTGCTCAAAATATGAAAATAAAGATTGATTATGAAGAATTAGAAGAAGTTAACAGTTACAAATACCTCGGTCAGATTATTAATACAGATGGAAACATAATGGAGGAAATTAATCATAGAATTAAACTTGGTTGGAGTGCTTTTGGTAGAAATAACTTGATACTAAAAGGAAATATGCCTATGTGTTTGAAAAAGATGGTTTTTAACAAATGTGTTTTACCAGTTCTTACTTATGGATCTGAGACTTGGACACTTAATAGAAGAGCAATACAGAGACTTCAGACCACTCAAAGGAGTATGGAGAGATGTATGTTGGGAGTAACGAGAAGAGATCGAAAACACAATGTATGGATAAGGCAACAAACAGGTGTTACTGACCTTATTAGAAAAAATTAAAAGATTGAAATGGAGTTGGGTTGGACATATTGCTAGAAGAGATGATAATAGATGGACAATTGAAATTTTAAACTGGATTCCAAGAGATTGTAAAAGACCCAGAAAGAGACCACATGTGAGATGGATGGATGAAATAAGAAAATGTGCGGGGGTGTTGTGGAGAAGAGAAGCTAAAGATCGGAGATGGATTAAACTTGGAGAGACCTTCATCCTGCAGTGGATTGATAATGGTTGATGATGATGATGATGATGATGATTCTATATTTAAAAAGTTATTACATTTTTCAAAAAATAAAAAATAAACAAAAAATAAACGTATTCTTTATTGGGTAATATCGAATATATATTTATTTTTATCAATATGTAAATTATTTTTATTATTCATTATAAATTTTAATTGATAAAAATATAATTATTTAAATATTTTGCATAACTAAAAAACTACAAGCAAAATTTAGAATGAATTCTTTGATGAGTTTAGGACCGACATATATATTGCTGTTTATGCAATTTTTTTAAGAAACATTTTTTTTTAGTCTTGTGTTGGTGGTCGAGAGGTCAGCGCGACTGCTTTGCATTTGCAGGCAGTTGCCCGGCTTGCGAGTTCGCGTTTCGGCCGATGCTATGACACTTAAAAAAAACATTTTTTTTTTTATTATTTATTTAATTTACAAAAAAATAAAAACAAAAAAAATATATAACATAATTTATTTAACTAAATATTAGTAATACAAAAATTTAATGTAATATACAGAACTAAAGATACTTAAAGGTTCAAAAAAACTTTTGGATTCCATACTCTGAAGATATATTTTGTTTAGCTTTAATTTACTATATGAAATCATGGCATCAAAATTTTAACTATCTTTTAAATCTTAAGCAATGTCCAACTCGTTTAGTCTGTGAAGAAAATACGAAACTTTGTTGCACTTTGTTTAAAAATGTTATTGTTTTTTGTTTTTTTTTTCAAAGTTATAATGACAACTATTTTAGATATCTCTGGTAAATAAAATAAATATGAAGCTCTATAGAAAGAATTGTATCTATATAATCTATGGCATTGGTGCATGCCTTGAAAACTATAGTGTGTTGTGTTTTCTGTTATCAAATGTAGGTTTATATAATGGAATATAAAGTTATGTTTGATAACTGAATATATAACATATTCAAAATATTAAGTGACAAATAAAACTAATTCTTTCATTGCTAAAAAAAAAAAGTACAAATAATTTTGTTGTCAAATAGTTTTTACTAAATGCATTATGGGGTAAGATTATATAGTAGTAAAATATGACATACTTAAAACAATGGACATTAGTTTAATGTTTTAAAATTACTTTATAATTATATTCTTATAACAAAATACTTTTATAAATATTTCTAACCAATATAATATTTAGTATTTAATTAAGGTTTTAATTAATTTTATTAGTATAATACTTATTCAAGAAAATAAATATAATTTATAATATGGTGTAACATATTAAAAATGAGTCCAAATATTTTTTTTTATTTAGATTTATATTTTATGCTATTTTTTTAACTAGCAAACTTATGTTTGTTTGTTTTATCAATATCTGTTTGGAAACTCACATCCAAGAGACAAGAGCTGATGTGTTCAGTTTACTTATATATAATGTTTTTGACAGAAATTAATTTACTATTCGTCACTTTAATTGTAAGCAATAGAGTGAAATGAAGCAGAGTAATTACTGCTGTCAAATACAGATTATATAATAATTTACAGAAATCTGTTTGTGATATAGTGAATTATTATAACAAAGTCACACATAATATAAAATATAAATGTTTCTAATATCTGCTTTTTTTTCACTATATGAAAAAAGTTGAAAATTGTATTAAATATTATTTTCAACATTATTGTTTTCAAGGATAGAGAATGGATTAACAGAAGTGTCTAGAGACCATGTAAATTATGGTGTAAAATGAGAATTTTTATTCTCTAAAGATATTAATTGGTCAATCATTGGTGGTTGAGAGGTCAGCAACATTAGGTTTACAAGCAGTTGTCCTGGGTTAGCGGGTTCACTTCCCGGCTGATGCTATGACACATGAGAAGAAAGATATTAACTGTTTACATGTAAGTATATTATAAATCATCATTAGTTAGCAGCACAAAATCA
Source organism: Epiperipatus broadwayi (assembly GCA_028023455.1). NCBI lineage: Eukaryota > Metazoa > Onychophora > Udeonychophora > Euonychophora > Peripatidae > Epiperipatus > Epiperipatus broadwayi. Next base: position 146,839 of record JAQFVV010000206.1, read on the forward strand.
GATCACATCAAATCAGTTTATATTCTTCACTTTTTCTCTCTTCCTCACTTTTTCAAATATCAATGATTATTTTCTTTTTCAAGGTTATTAGTTAATCTTTCCTGATCTTTTTCGGATATAATTTCATTAGTTTACAGTATAATCTCCTAGTTTATCATAAGCTTTATTGACCATTACTCTTTTCATACAGATTTTTTTATCACTACTTTCATCCTCAGTATTCTTTTTTGCAAATATTTATTGTTATAACTTGCTTTATAACTTATAATCATGTGCCTACTATTAATCTTTTCTTCTTTCCACATATTATTAGTGTTTTTATTTTATTAGCATTTATTTTCGTTTTAAACTTTTTGGAAGCTTTGTCAATTCTACATATCTTTTTATTAAAATCATTTTCACAATCTTCAAGCAATTCCAAATCATGATTAAATCTAATAAAATTAACAGTCTCCCCTTTAATTTTAACTCAAACCTTATCATAATAACATTTGTTTATCAACTCATGTCAGGATATTTTTTTAAAAAAATAGGAAATATATGACACTCCCATTTTACTTTTTATCTATATTTATTTTTTTAATAAAAAGAGTGTTTAATTTTATATATAAACTCTCTCATTGATATTCAAATTTTTCTATGTTTATTTTTCTTCAAATTTATATTTTATTTTTTAATACAGTTTACAAAAGAATTCACTTCACTATAGAAAATGTATTTTTAAAATGAAATGATAATTATTACTCTTCCTATATAGTTCTGACTATTTTAATTGCATCTTTTGGATTTCTGTCTTATTTGAATTTAACATGTATAATTTAGTAGTAATCTGTCCATTTTAAGATCCACAATAGAACTTTAGTCTCATTAATATTACAAAATCAGAATTTTTTGTAGTCAAAAATGTTGAAAAAAATCTACTGGTCACTTTTGTCAATCATAAAATAACCTTACAAATATCAAACTATTTTCTAAAACAATATTTCTTTATTGTTTTCAATATTCAAACTGTAATCTCATTATTTTTATGCTATTATAGTTTTAATCTCATTTAAAACTTTTATAACTCTGTACTTGATTATTAAAGTCTATTTCATTTCTATGTATCAATCTTTTTAAGAATGAAATGAAAGCTTATTAGTTTTATTGCATAGATTATTTACATATTTCCTTTTTTTTTCAAGACATTTTTTATTAATAATTTATCATCTTTTTTTTTTTTTTTTGCAATAATTTACTATTTTTAACTTCAATCGTTTTTATTACTACCATTCTGATAGTTTTATTTTATTATAAATTAAATTGTATCTATCATATTTTACAATTTCTTTATTCAGTGAAGTCTCTTCTAGTTGTTCTTTACTATTTTTATACATTTTACTTTTCAATTCACTATTAAACATTCTATATAATTAATATCCATCCCACATATTAAAGTTTATTATAGGAAATAGAGAGATTTGAACTTAGGATTTACAATCTATATTTATCTTTTAACCATTTCAAACAACTAATACATATGACCACACACATGTGAAAAAGATAAATGAACCAGCACTCATCAGGTGGTTTATGAAGTACATATATTGGGGATCATTATCTTTTTCACATGTGTGTGGTCATGTTTATTGATTGTTTGAGGTAAAGTAGAGGATCAATATAGACTAATACTTAGTTCAATCCCTCTATGTACTAAACATTATATATGTATTTTTATATCCAGCAGAATTAACATTTTTTTTCTTTTTTTATTCTACCATTTTAATTATCATGTCGTTGGTAATTCGAGATTATTGGGGTTTTTTGCTTTAATTTCTTAGTTTTTTTTTTTTTTTTGTAATCATTTTTTCTATGACAGTAATTTGTAAATATTCTTGAATAATTTACATTTTAAACTTGAATATGACATAGAAATTATTAGTATTTAAACATATTTCTTTATATAACAGCTCCAAAAATCTTTTACTATTTCTTTTTAAAATAATATGTGATGTTTTTGTCCTTTTCTCTATTTCTGAATTCAAGCTATTAACTTTTTTATCAAGCATTGTTAGCCGAGAGGTCATCGCAGCAGCCTTGCTAGCAAGTAGTTGTTTGCAGACGGCGGTGGGTTCACGTCCCGGCCGATGCTATGACATAGGAAAAAAAACAATATTAAATTAAGATCTATATCAGCTTCAGAAAATATGTGTGCATTTTTAATATTGAATCTATTTTTTTTTTTATCAAAACACAACTTATTTGAAATATATTCTTATCACTTGGAGCTTCCAAGTGTCAAATTCTCTTTCCTTACTTTTTAAGCAATATTTTCATTAATATTATATTCTTTTTTCTATAAAAACTTATCATTTTGTCCCTTTTTTTATTTTACTCTCAATACAAATTCTACAACAATTTATCTTTTTTTCGCCATGCCACAGCATTCTATTTCATTATTATTACAATTACTTTTGCATTTCCTTATAATGATTTGAATATTTTCTACTTTATCTTTTTTATAATTGTTTGTTATCATATAGATCTGAATGATAATCATATTTTTGGGGGGAAATTCTGCTATTTACTGGTATGCTATTATAAAACTTTTTAACTTCCAGAATACAATTTTCTATAGCTTTTCCACTCTTTCCTTAATAGAAATTTACTTCATTTTAATCATATTATATTCAGCTATTGTTTTTCATCTCCAAACATATATAAAAAAAATATATATATATATTATATATATATATATATATATATATATATATATATATATATATATATAACTATTCAAACAATACAATAATAAACAGAACAATATTTTAAACAAATTTCCATTTAAGAAGTTAACTTCTATGGTCGCACTAGACTAATTGATTGAAAAACACAAATGTAAACAAAAGATTCATCATTTTCCCACAATTCATTAATTTTTATATTGGTGTCTGTTTTTCAACTGTTGTTTTCCTTTTTATTAACTACCTCTTTAATTTTCGTTTATTATTATTCTTTCAATACACAGAATTTTAATTATAATCAAAATCAAAACCATAATTACATGTTACATTATGATCAAAAAATACTGATGGTGATCATCATCATTTCTAACATTCTCTTGTCTTGATTTTGCCTCGTTTTATAATAACAAATCCTTTCTTTTCTCTAATGTACATCGAGATTCCCCATATAAGCCTTTCCAAAAACATAGCATTTATATATTGCACCTTTGATTTAAAATACCACACTATTTTTTGAATTATTTATTAATCTATTTAAATTAGGAGTAGTAAAATGACTCGACTATATTTTTATATATCTGTTTTTAAATTTACCTGTTCTTAGGATTTTAAATCAAAGTGGTAATGGTGTTTTGTATGGGTAAATAAAAATGAAGTGAATGAATAAAAAAATGTGGGTGTGATGTTTGTTAGAGTTTTTTAATTTGGTAGTGATTTTATATTTGTTTAAATATTGTTGTATTATTATTGTATTGTTTTGAATAGTTATATATATTTTATTATAATTGGAATAGCATTGTTTTTTATTTATATATATATATATATATATATATATATATATATATATATATATATATATATATATATATATATATATATATATATATATATATATATTGTTTTAATCATTCTGATAATGATTATCAGTGTTTGTTAGTTTTAAGTTACTAGGTATAATGTAATCCATTCTGGGACCTTTCTCTCGACTCGAGTTATTTTTTTATGGAAAAAGTATTTAGTTTTATATTATTATAGTAAAATGATTGATTTATTTTTACTAAGGTGTTATTTACTTCATATAAAGAAAACATATTTCTATACAGTAATATGAGATATAAATGATTTTTAAACTAAAAAATGTAAAGTATTCAACTCATTTTAGTAAATATAAATGTATGTATTTTTTAAATGATTACTCTTCAAACCATATTTAAATAAAATAGATTTTTTTTTTTAAAATGTAATAATTATACTTAACTTTCAGTTCTTTTTTTTTTTTTATTTTAAAGTTCTAACAATTGTTGGATTAAATTTCCAAATTTTTATTTGATCAAATTTATTTTTTTTATTATATATTCATAAATGTTGAATCATTTATTAGAAATATGCATTTACAAGCAAAAATTATTTTTAAAGTTTCATTTTAAGTTTACAAACATATCAAAAAACAAACTGAAATACATAATAAAATATATAAGTAACAATTACTTTTTTAACAGTTGCAAACTCTCTATATAGTAGTGCTATCAAGTGCAAACCTTCATACTCCATAGATGCAAGAAGGTTTGTGCATAAAATCTATAATTTAGTGCCTTATTATCCAATATTCCCAGACTAGTTTTTAGCTTGTGACTTTTATTAGTAAGAATCCTTGGATTTGAGAGCTCTGCACCTGGATCTTAGGATCCAATACAATTCTCTAGCAGCCATCTTATACCTATTTAATTAACTATAAAGCTAAAATCCCAAGATAAAAACACCATAATGTTTTCTATCCAAATTCATTCATTTGTATAGTCATTTTTGGATTCAGTTCAGCATCTATACATTTTGGTACCTTAGCTTTTTTTGCATCCATTGATTATCAACATTAACACTTGGTAGCTGTACTGTATGTAGAGTTTCTTAAAAATATAAAGGTTACATATAATAAAGTTATGGAAGAATAAATATGAAAAAAGTGATTATACAGAAAGTGAATTATTGGTCTTTATACTGGGTTTGGAAAAAGTTAAGGGGGATTTAGATATAAAGGCTTTAGAGTTGACAAAGATTATGTTGTGGAAATGGGATGGTGCAGAATGTGGGAAAACTTAGAGTGAGGAATAGAAAATTAAGTGGCTAACAGGTTTATCTGGGCATAATTGCTCAGATATTCTTGACTTCATTTAAGGAGAAGCCAGAGTACATCACATCACATCATCACATCACATCATCACATCACCAATAGAAAAACTAGGAAGAGGGGTAGAGATACCATTAATAGGTGGCAAGAGAGTATACACATTGTCGAGTCTTTTATTTGCAGATGATGTTGGGGGGGGGGGGGCAGATAGAAGGGAAGATATGGAAGGTATGCTAAGGACATGCACAAAAGTGGGTAAACAGATGGGAATAAAATTTAGTGAAGAAAAAATCAAAAGTAATGATGATTAATATTGGGGAAAGAGAAGACAAATAATTTTTACTGGGGGATATAAAGTTAAGTGTGGTGAATAGATATATCTATTTGGGAACCATTTTAAGTAATCAGAGAAATCGCTTGGATGAATGAAAGAAAAAAAATGATAAATTAAGCAAAGAAAAAAAAGGATTGATAAAGTAATTAACAGTGTTCTCCTACAATAAATATGATAATGATGTGTTATGTGTTAAATATTAATTAGAAAAAGTACAAAGAGAAGTGGGAAGACATGCATTAGATGCATTAGTGTGGATGGCAAAGGAGGTAATTCAAGAAGAAATGGGATGGTCAAGTTTTTATATAAGAGATGCAAAAAACAAACTGAAAATGTTCAGTAGATTACAGTTTATGGATAATAAAATAACAGCCAAAATAGTATTTAATTTAGTTATGAATAAAGGGTAAGCAACAAGATAGGTGCAAAAGGTAATGTGTTATGCATAAGATTTAGATAAAGAATTTATGACAGTATACTTATACAAAAAATGGGATAATTGTGTAAGGAAAATTGTTGAGTGTTTTAGTATTAGAGAATGGGATAGGAGAATAGATGTATTAATAAAGAATAGGGAGTTGGAGAGATTGAGAGCTAGTATGGAGAGTAAAAGAGTTTAAATATTTATAGAAGTAAACAGAATATTGGGTGAGAGTTAATTTATGATAATAGCAAGGAAAGTAGTTTACTGTTTAAGGCTCAAATGGGATCTTTAGCAACAAGGGAATATACACTTAAATGGAGAAATATGGGTGATTTAGTCTGCAAGTTGTATAAGGAAAGTATAGAAAATATTAGGCATCTGTTAATTGAATGTAGATGCCTGAAAGCAGAGGAGATACCAATAATGAAGTTGTGCAAGCATAAATATGAACAAAGTGATTATGCAGAAAGTGGCTTATTGGTTTTTATGCTGGGTTTGGGAAAATATATGGGGGCTTTAGATCTAAAGGCCATAAGAGTTGACAAAGATTATGTTGTGGAAATAGAATAGAGCAGTGTAGAAAAGATTATGGAAAAATTTGGGAGGGAGGTAGGGTGGAAAAAGGTTCAAAGTGGCTAACAGACTTCTCTGGGCATAATTGCCAAGAGATTCCTGACTCTGTACAAGAAGTCACCAGTGCATCACATCGCATCACATTACATACTTTTGACTGCTTTATGTGCTAACGTAGCTTATTTTCTCAGCATGATAAGTTAAAATTTTATATTTTTAATATCTAGATAAAAATTTCTGTTTCAGAAAAATATTTTTTTAATGAGGGGATGAAAAAGGAGAATTGGTATGCAGAGAAATAACTTTAATTGCTTTGAAAAAATTGAGAAAAATATTACTAACATTTGGAACGTGATTTAATATGCCAACATTTTAAATATAAAAGAAAAAATATATTATTGTGTATACTTACTTCAAGGAGTCTTTAAAAGTAAGCCATACTTAAGAGTATTTAGATTTTAGGAGGTTTCCTATTGAAAAAAATATTCAATTTAAGTAAGAAAGTAATTTATTTGAGAAAGAAGATAATGATTGAAATATAGGACTTTGGAGAGCATATGTTTATTTATTGCCATTAATTTTTTTCCTTCTGTATAAAAAGTTTGAAGAGTGGAAGAAAAATTGTAAATTTAAATATATATTAGGGGAAATGAAAAAAATAAGAAAATATGTATTGCATTAGTATACCACAATGTATATAAAATGGTCAGAAAGAAATTAAGTATGCTTTGGTACAGTGTATGATATGTGATGTTTTCATTTGAAATGTTTAAATAAGAGTAAGAAGGATGTAAAATGTGTGTAGTTGTGTATGTCATGTATAAAAGTGATAAAAGAGGTGAAAAAAAAATTTAAGTGTAGATAATTTAAAGACAAAATGAGGAGAAAAATGTAGATAAAGATGATAGAATGGAGTGTATATTTAGTGGAGTGTCAATTGATATGGATGACAAATTAAGTAGTGTATTGGAAATAGTTAGACAAAAAATAAGTAAGTTAGAGAAATAAGTTACAGTTGTAGAAGTAAAATCAACAATCTTAGGCATAAAATATGAACAGATCAAGAAATTAATAAATAGGAATGATAAGAAAGTAGTAGATAAGACAGTCCAGAAGATGGAAGAGAATGTTATGGATGATGAAGGGCAGGTAAAATATGAGACAATCTTGATAGGAGACTCGCTAATTAGCAGACATGGAAATATATTTGCAAGGGAAAATAGAAATAAGTATATAAATTTATGTTTGCCAGGAATTTAAATTAGAAATGTTACAGATAAGGTAGAGAAACAGGGGAGGAGAGATGTCTATATTATGGTATAGACAAATAATTTGTCACATTGATTAGACAAAGTAATGGATGAGTGCAAAGAATAGATTAGTAGTTTGAATAAGAATAAAGTATTAATAGGAGTTGGATTACTACAAGATTCAACAATAGGTATATGTGAGATAGAGCATGTTTTATAAAGGAGAGAGTGAAAAAATATGTGACAGAAATAATATTATGTTTGTGGATGTGTGAGATTATTTGGTTAATAAGAGAATGTTATACAGTAAAGATGGATTGCACTTAGAAAAACAAGGAAATGAAGCATTAAGGAATTTGATTTATTAAACATATTATAGTTCAGGAAATTTATAAAGGAGGGAGGAGGAAAGGTTTTAAATTACAGTATTATTAAAAAGAAAGATATAATCTTTGAAAACCTAAGAATGAACCATTTTATCCTTTTGACCTTCATTCATTTTTATAGGCTCAATAAACTACTATTAAATTATTAATCTAATTAATATATAATATTAATACTAGGAAAGTTAGTATATATATTAAATACTGTCTAATATTGTACTAATAATAAATAAAATAAAAAATTGAATAATATTAAACACTAGCAAAATTTAAAAAAAAAAATATTAAAATTACCTCAAGACAATGGTTTGTTAATTAATAAATAAACCGTCTCATGCAAAAATCAACTAAAACCAAAAGATACACATATATAAAACCAAAATAACAATCCCATAATTCATTTTATATAATACAAATCACCTAATGTTTTATATTTCAGTACTATTATCTGTGTTTCAAGTATGTAGCCAGAAAAAAGTTAATCTTTTTTCTACTGCAACTAAATCTTGAATATTTAAAAATTTAGAACAAATGTAAACAGGAGGAAGGAAACATAATGAGTCAAGATGTTAATAGCTCATTAACAAATATTTTTACCATTATGCTTATAAAATCAGATTAATTAATAATACTCATTAATAAATTATGAAACCTTATAAAGTAATTATATTAAAAAAAAATGAAACTTGTTTCTAATGTATTAAATATTAAATATAAAAGACATATATTTTTCTAATGTCAAATTTTAAGGAATGACACTGGGTCACAAAGCATAAATTACTTAGTGGGAAAAATCAACTTCTTTCTACCACTACTAAATTAATTAACATGACTTTGTAAATGTAAAATTAAAGATATTTATCTATTAGCTGCTTCTACTTCATTAAATTTCAAATCTTTTATTTACATTGTTCTGAATTTTTTAATACTTACGATCATAATGGAAATAGAAGAGGAATTGAAAATTGTTTATGGTTGCCTAATTAGAGATAGTAAAAATGTTAACACTACTGCAATAATTAAAATTAAATAGTCATATTTTTTTATATTTCATTTTCCATATAGAATTATGCATTGGTTTAATTTTCATATATATATATATCATCAACCATTATCAATCCACTGCAGGATGAATGTCTCTCCAAGTTCAATCCATCTTTTCCTATATTTAGCTTCTCTTCTCCACATCACCCCTGCACACTTTCTTATTTCATCCATCCATCTCACATGTGGTCTATTTCTGGGTCTTTTACAATCTCTTGGAATCAAGTTTAAAATTTGAATTGTCCATCTGTTATCATCTCTTCTAACAATATGTCCAGCCCCACTCCATTTCAGTATTTTAATTCTTTCAATGAGGTCAGTAACACCTGTTTGTTCTCTTACCCATACATTGCATTTTCGATCTCTTCTTGTTACTCCCAAGATGCATCTCTCCATACTTCTTTGAGTGGTCTGAAGTCTCTGTATTGCTCTTCTATTAAGTGTCCAAGTCTCAGATCCATAAGTAAGAACTGGCAAAACACATTTATTAAAAACTTCCTTTTCAAACACATAGACATATTTCCTTTTGGTATCAAGTTATTTCTACCAAAAACACTCCAAACAAGTTCAATTCTATGATTCATTTCATCCATTATATTTCCATCTGTATTAATAATATAACCAAGGTATTTGTAACTGTTAACTTCTTCTAACTCGTCATAATCAATCTTTATTTTCATATTTTGAGAAAATCTATTAAACATTACTGAAGTCTTTTTAACATTTATCTTTAGTCCTACTTTCCTACTTTCATCTGATAACTCCTGCAACATTCCCTGTAGCTCTAAAGCATTATTTACAAAAACAACTACATCATCTGCAAAATCTAAATGACTTAAATGATCTCCATTTATTTTCACTCCTTTAGCTTTTCATTTTAATCCACAAAATACTTCTTGCAGCACTGCTGTAAAAAGTTTAGGAGATATGAAGTCACCCTGTCTTACATCCTTTTCAATGTTGATTTTCCTACTATTATTATGTAATCTAATTGTTGCTGTTGCATTTTTATAAATATTCTTCAAAATATGACAATATCCTGGATCTACACCTTGATGACCCAATGCTTTAATCACCGAAGAAATGTTTATAGAATCAAATGCCTTTTCATAATCTACAAATCCTAAGCATAATGGCAACTCATATTCATTTGTTCTTTCTATAATTTCTCTCAATACCTGGATATGATCTGCTGTGCTAAAACCACTTTTAAATCCGGCTTGTTCTTTTTGTTGGTGGAAATCCAGTGTTTTCTGTAGACGAGTTGTAATTTATCTTAGTAAAAATCTTGTATAAAACTGATAAAAGACTGATAGGTCTGTAATTTCTAATATCTTCTTTATCACTTTTTTAAATATTAATATTAATACTGCATTCTTCCAATCATCTGGTACATCTTTATCATTTAAACATTTGGTAAATAACTTTGCTAAAATTGTTTCTATTTCTTCACCTGCTTTTTTTAATATATCAATTACAATTTCATCATTACCTGGAGCCTTCCCTTTCTTCATAAATTTAATTGCATGTCTCACTTCCTCATTCAAAATTCTGGGCAATTCAGAAGATATAATATGTATAGAAGGCATTTGTTCTTTATTACTACATAATTCTTGATAGAAGTCTTCTACACATTTTATGATGTCATCTCTCTTTTTAGTAATAATGCCATCTTTTTTTCTTATTGCAGATATAAATTTCCTACCAATACCAAATTGTTGTTTTACACTCTTTAGACTTTTATTCTCTTCTACAACTTTCCTTGCTAGTTCACAATTAGATTTTCTTACATCATTTTCAACTCTTTTCTGGACCATTTTACAAAATTCAAGATCTTCAATCTTTTTTAATGCATCATTGTTGTATATCCTCATATTCCTTCTTTTCTTCATAAATTCTCTAGTCTCAGTAGAAATTTTACTGGTCAGTTGCTGCCATTTTCTACCAGCTATCTTTGTTGCAGTTTTTAAAAATGTATCACTTATTTTCCTATTAATGTAATTGAAATCTGAATCATGTTCAAAATCTACTAATACTTGAAACTGATTTGTAAGTTCTAATTTAAATTCATTAGAATGTTTCTGAAGATTAGGAATATCAACTGTAAATATTGTTTTCCTTAATAATTTTTGTCTCTCTAGTTTTGCATTAACATGTATCTTACTTCTTACTAATCAGTGATCACTTCCTGTGTTAAATTTATTAAGAACATTACAATCTTGAAATATGTATTTTCGGTTAGTCAAAATATAATACAATTCTGCTGTACCTTCATTTGGATGCTTCCATGTCCATTTCCTTTTAACATTTTTCTCAAAAAAAAAAAAAGAATTCATAATATAAAGTTTTTCTTTTTCTGCAAACTCCACAAGTCTATGTCCTCTCTCATTTCTATTACTTTATAACCAAAATTGCCTACAGCATTGTCATCTTTCATTTGTTTACCAATTCTAGCATTAAAGTCTCCCATAACAATTTTAAAATGTTGTTTACTCTGATCAAAAGCCTTTTGTACATCCATATAAAAATCTTCTATAACTTCATCACTATAAGAATTTGTTGGGGCATAAACCTGAATTATCTGCATTTGGTATCTGCTATTAAGTTGTAAAACTAATCTTGGCACTCTGTCTGATACACCATCCATCTCCACAATGTTATTCTTCCATTTTTTATTTATAATGAATCCTAATCCACTTGTATTTTTAATATTTGTGCCTTTATAGTCGAGTATATGTCCACTTTTTAAATCAAATGTTTCTTCACCTTTTCTTCTAACTTCACAAAGTCCAATAATGTCCCATGTAATATAAGACAGTTCTTCTTCTAACTTTTGCGATATTCCTTCACTTGAAAGTGATCTGCAGTTGTAAGTACCTAAATAAAAAGTCATCATCAAATGGCATCATGAGTCCGCAATCAGGGGATTTTTAGCAACCTCCACCTTCGGCCACCAATCACTGCCTTGGTTGGGGAATTTCTGGGAATAAGAGCCATGATTTATTTTTGTCTGTCATGATTGTATATATTGAAAAAAAATAATTCTTAAACTCAGAGGTAATAAGCCAATAAACTCACCATGCTGGCTAATGCGTGTTGGTGAGCAGCCCATCCATGTTTGTATACTATATGAATAATTACATAGTAATATCAGCTGCAATGACAAGAATGTATGGAGTGGACATTAGGAATTTGCCCTGCTCGGTTCCTTTAAGCCCTCCAAGAGGAATCAAAGGGTCTCCTTTCAGTTAATAGCAAACTTCTTTCTGCAGCTATATATATATTGTAATATAAATATATATATATTGATATTTACAATATATATATATATATATATATTGTAATAGTACTAGTTATGACATGCCATGTACATATAAAGAGAAAAGAAATTGCCACAAAAGTTAAGCAGCACATGTAATAGTATGTAATATCTGAATAAAGAAAGATAAAATTGTAATAGAAAATGTAATAGAAAATTTTACATTTTTTGTTTAAAGAAATGAAATTTATCCTAATTGTCAATAACCACAAATGGGATAGGAACTCCGATTGGGATACCAAATGTAATGAACATGATATACATACAAATAGAAATGAAATCCTCCAATAATTGTGGATTAATTGAAATGGACAGTCTATTTCCACCATCATGTCTTGCAGATTTTGATTCATTTTTATTCAAAAATAAATATAATATAATATAACTTTATTTGAACAAATTATTAATTTATAAAGTTATGGTTAATATATTATCTACACTATAGAAAATCTATTACTCATGAGTGAATGTACTTTAATCATTACTTATATTATTAGTTCCGCTAGCTATATAAAATAAACCTAGATACTACAGATCATTGACTAAGGCATGTTAACTGGTTAATTCTCAAGGTTAACTTAACTAACAATTTGATTAGTTAATAAATATAAATTGGAACAAAGGGAATTTCATTGAATCCAAAATATATATGCTTACAAATAAGATTGCATGTAATTTAATATTTCAATTACTGATGGCTTATAAAAATAATCTACTAATACACAAGATTATCATTTAGTTGAATGGATCAATTTGTCAACCAATTAATAACTGATGTACTAAAAAAATAAAAGACAGATATTAAATTTCAAATGAAAACTAAAAGTCAGTTTTTTTATATAAACAAATGATATAAGCTTTATTTCAATATTGTGATTTTATATTTTTATAATAGCACAAATATATATGTGGAAAACATAAAAACTGTTTTGTTTTTCAAATGTTCATTTTTTAAATATAAATTAAATAAAAGATTTAACAATAATAAACATAACTTGCAGTTGATATTTTACATAGCAATTGTATAAAACTGTTGGGAAATTAAATCAATAAACCAATAAATAAATAAGCTGATGATATCTTGTTAAATTGATAATTTAGGTAATAGATGTATTTTTTTAAAGTTGGATCAACAAACTGGATGATACAGAAAACAATATCAAGAGCCCCTTCCCACTACGCTATAAGGATTTATTCACTATATTTTAAACCACATCTTTTAATGGGAACATCAATTACTTGGGCTTCTGATTAATATAAGGCTTATATCATAGCCTGAAAAGTTCAACATTTATTCTATAACTTTATTAATTTAGGGTTTACTAAACCTAGCACAATAAGTATATATAAATATCATACCATCTGAGCCCTTAGGTATAAGCAAAACATATATATAACATGGCAACTTCTAAATACAAATGTGGGGATATTAATATATAACTTCAATATTTAACACTATAAATTGACTCAATCCTTTCAAAATACATCTAATAATAATACAATTAAAATAATTGAAGAGTCAAGACAATTATTAAATAATGATATAATTTGTAAATTTTATTCTATAAATATTTATATATTTATATACCCTTCCTATGCAATTAAGTGTAATTTTTTTTTTCAATCTAAATTGATACATGACAGACATTTATTATTTAATATATATGCATGTAAAATGTGAATCAAATACAATATATATTATTATTATTATTATTATTATTATTATTATTATTATTATTATTATTATTATTATTATTATTATTATTATTATTATTATTATTATTATTATTATTATTATTATTATTATTATTATTATTATTATTATTATTATTATTATTATTATTATTATTATTATTATTATTATTATTATTATTATTATTATTATTATTATTATTATTATTATTATTATTATTATTATTATTATTATTATTATTATTATTATTATTATTATTATTATTATTATTATTATTATTATTATTATTATTATTATTATTATTATTATTACATTTCAATAAAGGCTTTATTGATCTCAATGGTTTACATAAGTTTACATCTAGAACATTTGAAATTTAACATACAATGAATAATATTAGGGTAAACCCATATAAATAAATTTAGTGGTTACACTTTGTGGTTGATGGACTATAACAATATAAAAAATAAAAAAGCAAAAATAATCAGAGTTCTAATGTTTAAGGAGCTTAATTAGTTTTGTCCACATGTCACTTTGAATGTTAGTTGTATGATAGTTTTCTTTACAGCATTCACAGCATTGATGGTTGTTTTAACAATGACCATGTTGCTGCATATAAATGGGGGTTGGTTATTATTTTATCTCTATTTCGAATGTGTAGCAGTTTGTTGCTAAATGTAGCTGGGTGTTGTCTGGTGTTATTGCCAATTAAGAAAGTTCATCAGGTGCAAAAACCAGTATGCATATAGAACAAATGTGGCTGCCCTAATGCTAGGTATTGATCTTCCCTGAAAAGCAGCTATGATGTGATTAATGATTGTACCCAGTTTTCTGTAGGTGTTACACATCATCTGTCGTGTTTGGTTAAGTGCTACACATTGATAAATAAAGTGGTCCAGTGTCTCTTCTGCTCGATGGCAGAGTCCACAGAAGGGGTCAATAGATATATACATTCTTTTATGATCAAGAAAGTGGGTTGTTGGCAAGGCAATGAGATTGATTTTCATGATAAAATCAAAGTATTTGGGCTCTAGAGCCCATTTTTTATATTCCTTGAGTAGTCTCTTGTTGTTAATTCCTAGCATAGGTTGTATAACATTAGTATCTGCTTCTCTGTTTATTAAACCATAAATATCCCAGTATGAATACTTATGCAAATAATGTTCTCGAATCTTGTCTGTGGTTTTGCATTGGTATATAATGTTGGTGAAAAAGGAACCTTTTGGAGGTGGTCTATCTGTTGGAGTAACTTCTAGCAAGTGGTTAATTTTTGGGTATTTGACAAGTATTGTGATTATTGAGTTCCTTAACTTTTGTAGATGAAAAATATTGATGTTGTGCAAGCCAAGTCCATTTTTTATTAGGGGTTGGCTAAGTTTTTTTGTGGAAATTGCTACTGTTTTTCTGGCCCAAAGTAGTTTATTATATATGGTTTACTTTTTGAAATTAACCCCTTTGAGAATGAAATAACCGGTACATAGTAAGTTATTTTGTTTGTGATAAGCTGGTTAATTAACTGTATTTTGGAATATAGTGAAAGATATGCCTTGGACAAGGAATTTATAATTTTTGTGGCTTCTTCTTTAAGTTTATTTTGGATATGGCATCTCATTCCTGTAATTCCCATATGAAATGGGAACCCAAGGAAAGAGTTTGGTTTTGATTTGTAAATTGATGTACATAGTTTACCAGTGTATAGTGACCAGGCTGTGGTTTTTGCCAGATTAAATGTTATTTTTGTGAATATTCTTCTAATATCTTTTGGAGTTGCGGTATTTGTTTTTTTGATGTTAGGAATATGGTAACATCATCCATATAGGCAATGCATGTAGTGCGCTGTGTTGTGTCTGGTATCTCGATCCCAGTAAATGCATTTTGTATGCTTTTAATAAGGGGATTGATGTAAAATATAAACAATAGTGAACTAAGAGGGGATCCTTGGGATATAGATTTGGTGGGTGTGAAAGATGGTGAGTTTCTTCCATTTAAAGTTATATGGATCTCTCTGTTCAGAAGCAGGTTAGCAATTATATATAGTTGTGTTCTAGGAATTTCTGTGTCTTTTACCATTTTTAGAAGTGTGTATATATTGACTGAGTCAAATGCAGATTCTATGCCAAGCTGCACAACAACAGGTCCATATTTTTTCCACTGTTTTACTGTGGCTAGAATTGCTTTGAAGAATAAGGCTGCTTCTGTTGTTGAAGAGTTTTTCTTTGCATATTGTCCTTCGGAGATAAGTGTCATTATATACGGTTCAATTTCATCTTTAATAATTTTCTCCATAATTTTGATTGGCAAAGGTCCCATAGATATTGGTCTGAGGTCTGTAAAAGGTGGGATAATTGCTTTCTTTTTATTATAGGGTACTATGGCTATTGGATAGACACTTTCCATGGGTTGAATTTGTTGCGCTAGATGGTTTGCTAACTGACACAAATATTCTGTTGTGAATTTACTTAGATGCTTTAATACAAACAATGGTACTCCAGGACTACCTGGATGGCAAGCGTTTCGAATAGTATTTAGTTTTGTTGTGAATAGATCTTTTGTGAATGGGGTTTTGTCTCTGGTGGGCCAAACAGATTATGTGGTATTTTATATGGTTTTTTTTCTTGTAATTTCTCTTTAAAATATTCAAAAATTGGCATAATCATATTGTGTCCTGCATATCTTCCACTATTTGTATATAGTGCTTATGGCACTTTTACATCTGGTTGGTTCCCCAGCACCCATCTTATATAATCTCTTGTCCAAGTGTGTGGCCTGGTTAGGCATACCTTGCTTTTCTTTATCTTCCGATAGCTTTTGAGTTCATCACATGCTTTATTGTATGCATGTGTAAGCTTTGAATATATACTGCTGGGTGCAGTGTGATGGGTTAATCATGATTATTCTCTGGTGTAACTGATCTGCCAGAGACAAAAATCTTGATGGTGGAGGTTGTTTTTTGTTATATGGTTGATGTTAAAGGACAACATTCCCATAAATGCTAGATATTTCTGGACCGGGTTCAAAGTCATATCTTTGATTTTGTTTAGCATTATGTAGGTCTCAGAGAACAGAAATTTAGGGGTTGTTTCTGGGAGTAAAACTCTTATTGTTCTTGTAAGTGGAAAGGGTGATATTTGAATTTGGGCACAGTCAATTGTGACTATTTGAGCTGAGTGATCAGAAAAAGTTGAGGGAGTTAGTTTTATTTCAATAAGGTGGTAAAGCATTGGAGAATAAAAGCACAGATCAATAAGTGAAGATAAGCGATTATTGTGGAAAGAGATGGCATCATCTGGCAAAAAAACCTTGGCCACTCATTAGTGGTATGTTTATTCTGTGAAGCCAATGTTGGGTAAATTCCTGATATTTTAAATTGAAATCTCCAATTAAGATGGTTGGGTTTGAAGTTGTAGCTAACCTTGAATTAATGTTTGCAATTATGGTATCTATTTTTTTATCCTGTAAAGGCATATATACAAAAACCGGATTTATTGTTATGCTTTTTTGGTTGAAGGTTGCAATTAATAAGTTCATGTCAATGTGAATTATTTTGAACGTTGTGAATGGGCAATTTCTAGCAATTATGAGTCCAGTGCCAGCTGAGGGAGAGGATAAAAAAATGAATTTTAATTACCATTTAATTTTTTAAAAAATGAGGAATTTTAATTACCATTTAATTTCTTTTAATGTCTCTTTATTTCCCAGTCCACTAATTATTCCATACATTTTCTCTTGTTTTGTCCATCCCACTGTAGATTGAAATAACTTTAAACTAGGTATACATATTATTAATGAATTTATAGATTTTTTCTGTTATTGGAGTGATTGATTCCAGACATTCTCTTGATATTCAACTATAAAAATAATTAAATTTGACTATTACTTAGGATCATTAAAAGAAACTTAAAGTTGAAATATATATATTCTAACCTTGCATGTGTAGTCTCAAAATACACATTATGCCATCCATGTTGGTCACCATATTCTAACATACGGATTGCACCCTCACTTCCAGGAAATATAATTTTAAAATAAAATGGGTCTAGCTCAGTTAACCATTACGCTCGGTTAAATGCAAATAATTGATAAATAAAATATTCTGCATTAAAATTAAATATTCTACTAGCTCAAATTAATAAAAATACTAATATGGTTCAGTTTATAAAAATAAATAAATAAATAAATATTTATTTAAATCATGAGACTTAGAAGTGAGATACAAGTGGCAAGAAAGAATACATTGAGCCAATATCCCATTGGATACTACCTCAATGGCATAAGAACACTACCTCCCCTTCCCTATTACTATCCCGAGAAATAATAATATATAGTATTTTTATGACTTTAGTAATAACCAATCATTAAGATGACACTAATAAATAAATCTTAATCCTTTTATTTAAAATAATTTTGCTAAAATAAATTTCAGGTTCTTAAACTAATTTAAGTCAATTAAAATTACTGTAGTAAAGCGAAATGTCCAGACGCCAGTTCTATTAATGAATAGAACAATATAATAAGATATATAAAACAAAATTATTACTGAGACTCTATATTTAAGTTTATGTTCAGCTCAGCTCAGTGGGAGGCTATAGGGAGTTCATAAGATATATGATGATAAATGAATAAAAAAAAAATATTACAAAACATTTAATATAATGTAAATTCCTTTGTTAATTAATTGTATGATAAAGAATCATAATGTTTATTGGTATAGTCTATTAAAATATACCTTAAACTTAATTTCGTCCTTCATCCAAATACAACATATATCAGCTTGCTATAATTATATTCCTAAACAATTCTATGACTTGGCATATCTTAATCTAAACATCTACTTTAATGCCAATTAAGTAATAAACAATAAGATTACAGGGAATTTAACAAACACAGTTGAATTAAATAAATACATTGGCCCATAAATTATAATTCTAAAGTATGATAAAAATGTAATGAAACAAATTGACTAAAATATTTTACTGTGTTTCAATAATAAGATAATGACATAAATAGGATATTTTAATCTCATATCATCATCTAACAAATATACTAACTTGGCAACCTTTCTACTACTTTTATCCAATGGCAAATGTGCCTTATAATGTTTGGATTAAGAGACAATATTGTCAGACACCAGCAAATTTGATATTATAGTTACAAAACAATATATCTATTTTGTAATAGATTTATGAAATATGGAGATGTGGAAATGGAAAACACGAATGTACACAACAATAACTCAAGACACAGTTTTAAGATTTTAAATAAATAAAAGAAATCATTTATTACAATAAAATATATTTGGTTTAACGTGATATTTACAATTGGACTACTTGTCTTACAGATTTTTAAATTATCAAATAAACTTTGAGTATGAGTTTGGGATTATCCTTATTATCAAAGCAAATTAACAACAAAACAAATATTCTGACTTCGAACACATGCTTTGCCTACATGTTTCATCTACATGACACTAAATAAACAACATGTTATATTATTACCACAAAAAATACTTTTGAGAGGATATTACTATTGATTAATAAAATAAATCAAATTAATTATATTTGGCTCTCAACAAAGCAACTTTCTCTAATTGACTAAATAATCACTTTCAATTACGTATACCGTTCATGCACAGCAACAAAATCATGTTCATTTTGATGATTTATAACCTTTATTTAAATAAATACTCTGTATTCTAAATATTTATTTCCTATTTTAATCTCAATAACTTTATATTTCTATTTATATAAATGTAATGTATTTCAAAACATTTATTTCTCATTTTAATTTCAATAACTCTATACTTTATATACGCGATATTATTTATATCACGTGTGTGTGTGTGTCTCAAGCAACAATAATAGAAATAATCTTTTATATAAACTCTTCATTCATCAAGAAAATATCATACAATTATTTTATTTCGGACAATGTCGTAATTCATCGATAAAATAAGACACTAATATTACATCAAGAATTAATTCAACAATTTATCTGGTCACATATTAATTAACACAGAGCTATATTCTTATGATTATACAGACTATACGTTATAAGGGAATTCTACATGAGGAGCAGATAAACTCTTACTGAACACTTCTATGGTAATTCATCTGATTCTAAATACACTGTTGGTGGGGACTTCTTTCATCATCACCAAGAATATAAGAAAACATCACTTAATTTCAAAAAAATATCATTTAATCATACGGATATAATATAAACTAGGCTCTACTCATGGAAAAAACATATACTAAATAAGCAAAATCTTTTATCCCTACAAACATTATAACGCAATCAGATTTTTTTTCCATTCTCAAAGCTTTTCTAAATATCGAACATTATAAATACACGCTGGCAGATAAAGACATACAGATAACATACCAATCCATTCAACTCAGTAGAATACGACAGCATCCGAAATTTATACATAAAATATTCACAAACTGAACTTTATCAAACAAATGTCATAATTGTGCAAAACAGATACACACCTGCGAATAAAAGCATCTATAAAATTAACTCTAAATTATACACTATGCAGGCAACATGGTAATTAAATATTGCATTAAGGTATAACTTTTAATTCAGAATAAACTTTAGGTTACTTTTAAAATTTAATAGTTATAATTATTACGAATGAACTTTCTTTCATATCTTGCAAACTATTTCTATTATACGTTCATTGATTTAAAAAAAAAGAACAAAATTTGTACTTTGAGATAATAAAGTATACAAAATAAATATAAACCTCTCTAATAATATATTTTAAAAATATTTATTTCTTTTACCTTCGTAAAAGAAGAATAAGACCTATTTGTACACAATCAATTTTTACCAGCGTATTCCTCATTTGGATACACTTCAGAGGCGATCTTGAAGGTCAAAAATAACCCAAATTATAAATAAAAACATAATAATAAGTAAGCTTATCTATCAATAATATACATTCATAATGACAAGCAATAAAAAAAAATAAAGAAACAAAAATTATTTGTTTTGTGACTTAAAATAAAAGTTCACTTGCAAAAAGCTCTGCTCCAGGTTTATGAAACAATATGGGACACATTCCAAACTAAATTTAAATTAAAATAAACTTCTGCAGGATAACTTAAAAAAAATATAAGCATAACTTAAATATGAACCAGCACCTCCAGTGTTCATAGCATATCTATTTGAGGTACCAAATCACACACAAGCAATTAATTTCTCCTTTATACTGAAAATATAAGACATTCTCCATTGTAGTTCTAGATTAAATATGCAATTATTCTTAGTAGTTTCTTGAATAGCATTTGACACTTTATAGTCTATTATATGCATATTTTATTTTTAAATACTGTTAATTAAGATACCATGATTCCTTAGTAATTCCACAGTTAATAATATTTTGTTTTATATTCCATCTTTATCGAAGAGGACAAAAATTACCAGCATTTCTATTCTTCCATTCGATTAAAGCAAATACTTAATTTGAAATAACTCACATTTTATTTCCTTCATTTTAAAATATGTATTATTTCCAGAAATACTAGCTAAATAAATACTGTTATCTCTTTATGATGAATTTAAACATGGCATGATTTATCAAAATATGCTTATCCTTAATTTTATGTTTAATCCTCACAAAAACACAACACGGAAAATAGTGAATAATTAAAAATTATTCTGTAAAATAGTTCTGCATGCATTTTCCAGATATATTAAAAGACACACGGTTAGTGATACAACAATAATATTCATGCAATTCGTTTTTATTTAAAATGACAATTAAATGAAGTAATGGAGACTGGATGTTATCAACATGCATTTTTAAAAGGAAGCAATAGTTATGAAGAAGTTAATTCAAAATGTTTAAATCAAGGAGAGCAAAGTAAACTGTGTACCTTTTTAAAATTTAGAATTGCATTCTAATTCTCTTTTCCCATAATAAGTTTCTTAAGATCCTTTCGAAATTTTACTCCAAAGTTGTTTTTAAAATTAATTTGACTTCAGCAACTGGTTTTAATTTCACAATAATGAGCCACTGTTTACTGGCTACAATTACATTACATAATCAGCAAATTTTTACTGGAGATCTTTGTTAAATATCTCTCTTTAGCAAAGGTCATTTCCCTTCACAAGGTTACGCCCCATGCTTTTCTTCTATCCAAGCTAATTACATATTCAAAAAAAAACCTTTTCAAAAAAAAAATCACTCTGATTAAATCAAGACAAAAATAATAATAAAATAAATAGCTTTTACAAACTTGAAAGAAAAATGAATATTAATTAACTATTAAACAAAAATGATTAATAATTTATTTAATTTGTAAAATAATTCATTGATTCAACTATCTATTAATCATTGGAAAGAAATATATATTTGTTAAATTATTTAAGATAATTACTATAATTTAAATGTTTTTTTATTGTGAATGTACTATTGTTTGCTGTTATTAAAGGATGAAAATGAAATGAAACAATACAGACATATATGCATGCACATGTACTGCAACCTAAATATTAAACTATCTTAACTAAATATAATTGAAATGGCTATTAATTGTTGACAAAGGATAAGTATTAATGAATAAAGGATTTTGAAACTATTCAACCAATATTATACTAACATAGGATAACTTTGCATCTTTCTGACAAATATACCAATTCCTATAATAACTACCCTTCTCTCTGGCATTAAATACTTCACTAACCACAATAATAATAATGAATACTTATAAAGTGATCTATCAACTGCATAAGCAATCCATATTTAAGCTTTAAACAATCTTGAGCAAAAAATTTTAAAATTCTAAGGCTATTTCATTTTTTTTTAAATACAATATAACTATTCAATGCAGATACAAAGTATGTCAATTCCTTGTGCCATTCAGATATATATATATATATATATATATATGAATCTATACATATATATATGTGTGAATGGATACAGACATATATATATATATATATATATATATATATATATATATATATATATATATGTAATAAATAAAGTTTGATATCTGTATTCGTTTCACAATATATGTAATATACAAATCAATATATATATATATCAAAATACAGTACAATTTATATAAATTATATTCTTTTAGAAGTACTTTCGACTATACACTTCAAGAAGAGTTTTTAAAATATGGTATTTCTTTTTTATTGTTTAGTATCTGGAGTTTTGTTTACAAATTTATCAAGAATTAATTGAATTGTATTCTTTTTCTTCTCTTGATAAAGAATTCTGTGACATTTTGTCTCTTTTTCTATTGCCCTTCATACACACGATTTAGGCCCTCTATTGGGATCACATTCTTCCATGATGGTCAAAAATTTGTCAAGATGCATGAAGGCTTTATTCATATTCTTGATTGTCAAACTATTAACAATAAGTTCATTATCAGCTTCTTCTTTATATTGTACTTCATTCATCTCTTGTAGTTTTATCAAGTCTTCCTTTGACAGAGATTCTGAGTGAGATTGCATTAACTCATCAATATCTTCATCAGTGACATCTAAATTTAATTCATTCCTTATATTGACTATTTCAGTTGTGATATCTTCAGGAATTTTTTCAATATCTATAGAAGCATTCATCATTTGTTGATATATATTTTTCCAACAACCTTTCATTGTTGACTCTCTTATTTCAACCTATGCATCCCAAATAATATTTATTGCATTCCATATATAATAACTTTTACCAAAATCTCTTAATGTCTGTCTACTTTCGTTGTCAATTGCCTTGATTGCTTGAGTCATTAATCTTCTCATATAATACTGTGTAGAAGTAGCGATCACAATTTGGTCCATAGGTTGTATTTCACTTGTGGTATTTGAAAAAAAACAGAACATTAGCTTAAGGATACAAATTGTGCAGGAATTTTGAATGTTAGAAAAATTGTCTAAGAAATATTGTGTTTTAAATGGTAAATTATTTTCACTCCAATACTGCCTAACAGAAGACATAAACTGATGTGAGAACCAATCTTGAAAAAGTGGTGCAGTAGCCCAGGTTTTATGATTTGATTTCCAAATGACTGCAAGCATTCTTTTATCTTTTTTTTCAATGCTCTAGGATTTTCTGTCTGATAAATTAGCATTGGCTTTAATTTAAAATCATCAACTAAATTACCTCCAAGAAAGCAATATTAATCTGTTTTAGAAGGTTTTTGCACATGTACAACTGATTATTTCTTTGTTAAATATGTATGTGCAGGCATATTTTTCCAAAATAATCCTGTCTCATCTACATTGAAAACTAGACATGGAAAATAAGATCCATCTTTAATGATATTAGAGAAAGTGGAAATAAATTCACTGGCTGCTTTCTTATCAGCACTGGCACCTTCCCCAGTACATTTAATATTATGTAAAGAATATCTCATTTTAAATTTGTGAAACTAGACATTGCTTGCTACAAAATCACCATCAGAGTCTTCTTTTAATTCTTTCTTCCAGTCTTCATGCAAACTAAGAGTTTTAGCTTGGATAAATGATAAACTCACTGGGATGTCTTTTTGATGTTGATCTTCAATCTATAAAGCCAAAGATTTCTCCAATTCATCCATTACTCTGGGATATCTTTTTGAAACAATCTTTGAAGAAATATTTCCACAATTTTTAACATATTCTTTAATTTTGTTCATGTTTTTCACAATTGTATATATTGTCAAAACATGAACATGCGATTGAAACAAAAGAATCACCATATTCAAAACATCTAATTATATTCATTTTTTGTCTCGACCATTTGGGATTTATAAGATATTGATTTCTTTTTAGTTGTATCAACACTGCTGTTTTTTTCATTTCTCACTCATGTTATTAATTAATAAGAATGAAAAATTTCACCAAAATAGAAATATATACAATGTATATGTAACATAATCATGAACCAACTACTTTTAAAATAAGCAATAATCAAGACAGTCTGTGACAATGCTAAAAATAAAAGTAATTAATGTCAGAGAGATGGGAAGATTTACTATATTTTATGTAGGTTTTTATTGTTCTCTAAAATATAGTTTTAATTATTTTCTAAATTCCAAAGTTTATCTTCCTTTAGAAAAAATTCAACTATAAATGTATGTAAATAGTTTATTTTATCATGTGCATAGATAAAGATCTAAAGTCCAAAAGTGATTACTTAATAGCAAAATGTTTGTAACTCGAATGTTTATAACTAGGGGACTTCCTGTATATGTCTTATTTAAATTTATATTCAATTTAATAATTTTAAAATATATATATATTCATTTTTTTGCATATTTCATGAATATCATATTTTACGTTTTTATGTATATTTTATATTTTTTCTTTTACATTTTCAAAAATATTTTCAGTTCTCATCAAAGAATATTCTAGACATTCAACATCTCTTTATCATAATTATTTTTTCATATATTCAAGCTGGTAAAGTTTTATTTTCTTTATCTACTATTTTTTTTTTTTATAATTCACATATTTGCCAGGACACCTACATCATTTCTTATACAATTTTATTCTGAAGTTAATACAATTTTTGTATTTTTTAATACATAATATTTTCTTTTATTTTTGCAACAGCTTTGTTACTTATCTATTTTTATACTACTTTCTATAATGTATTATTGACTTTTTTAAGATAAACTTAA
This sequence comes from Epiperipatus broadwayi, assembly GCA_028023455.1. Lineage (NCBI taxonomy): Eukaryota > Metazoa > Onychophora > Udeonychophora > Euonychophora > Peripatidae > Epiperipatus > Epiperipatus broadwayi. The sequence goes on from JAQFVV010000206.1 coordinate 172,337, forward strand.
AATCTTTTAATGTCCAGTTGAGGTGCTTTATTTTTCTTTTTTCTTTTCTTCTTTATCTATGATATTTTCATTTTGTTTCTATTATTATTTTTAATTTTTTGTTGTGACTGATTTTTTTCTGCACTCTATCATGGTATTTTTGAAATTTAATTTATATGTTTTTGTTGTTTTTTATTATTGAAGTTTATCACTGGAAATATATGTTTTTAATTTCCTCTGTATTTTAGCTTAAAATTTATTAAATTTCTTCTGGATAGTTTATGGATATTATTTAATTTTTGTTTTGAAAACACCACAAGAATTGTATTTTTTTTTTGCATTTTATAAAGACCTTTTTGAAATTTCTTCTGATTTTGGTTTTGAGATTTAACTAAGGTTTTTTTCCTGAAAAGTAGTTAATTTTATGTCAGTTCAGTATTATTTTAATAATGAATTTAATATATATTTATTATTTTGCTTAATATTTAATTTTTATATATATTATTACTTTTTTAACTAAAGCAATATTTTCATACTTCTTCTATTTTATTTTTTTAAAACACAAATATTGTCATATTTGAAGGTCTGGCTATATTTAATTTGTTCATATATACTTTTAATATTATCATTTAATATAAAAAAAATTGAAAAAAGTTTTATTCTCTTATTAAGGTAATATTTATTACATTATGCAAGTAAGGAAGTTGAATGTTTAAATATAAAAATGATAATTCTTGAAAAGCTTACCAAAAATAAACATTTTGATTAAAAACAATTACCTAATGGGATATATATATATATTGAAAAAATAATAATTTTATGAAGATTTTATTGTTTTATAGTTATCTGGAAATGTTTTATGGCTATGGAATATGAATACACATATAAACATTCAACTGTAAAACAGAAACCAATTACTCATATAGATACAAATTAAGAAGTAGACAGCACCCTACGCTAGGAAATCTTTCAGGTGTTTTTTTTTTTTTTTTTCATTGAAATGGTCGAACTCTTTTTTTGTTTTGCGGTTGAACTAAACTACCATTTAATTAGAATCTTTAATGATTAGAATAGGTATAGTTTAATTTATATATTATTTAGTCTTGACTTCTAAGGTTTAATTTTAAACATATACAAGCGTGTGTATTTTTGTGTGAGTATATGATAAATAATCATGTGAACAAGTTAAGGTAAATGTTAGAAAAAAAATAACAATACTTTTTATACATTAATACTATTAATCTTTTTAATTTAAACCATACCAAAGATACATTTTATCAAAATCTTTTATTGGGTATTTTTTATATTAAAAAAGGTAAATATTATCCGACAACTTTTTTATAAACTAATGTTTTGATAAAAACAATTTAAAATGTTTGGTTTTCGGGGGGGGGGGGGATATTTGAATGTTTTTAAATCAAACAAATAATGATTTAGCCTGAGAGAAAATAAACCAAACCTTAATTTTAATTTAAAATAATTTCAAGTAACTTCCATAATTCATTGAAATATAAAATGAAAATTCATTTGAAAAATGTTAGATTTAATAATAAAAAAAATATTTTTGTAAGTATGAATACAAAAGTCATATTCAAAATGTTTAATTTGTTGTTATAAAATATATTAATATCTTCATCTTCACACTACTTAGTTCCAAGGCTCTCATACAAACTTCAAATCAGTGAAATGTTTTGAACAAGATAAATAGATAGATAGATAGATAGATAGATAGATAGATAGATAGATAGATAGATAGATAGATAGATAGATAGATAGATAGATAGATAGATAGATAGATAGATAGATAGATAGATAGATAGATAGATAGATAGATAGATAGATAGATAGATAGATAGATAGATAGATAGATAGATAGATAGATAGATAGATAGATAGATAGATAGATAGATAGATAGATAGATAGATAGATAGATAGATAGATAGATAGATAGATAGATAGATAGATAGATAGATAGATAGATAGATAGATAGATAGATAGATAGATAGATAGATAGATAGATAGATAGATAGATAGATAGATAGATAGATAGATAGATAGATAGATAGATATAGATAGATAGATAGATAGATAGATAGATAGATAGATAGATAGATAGATAGATAGATAGATAGATAGATAGATAGATAGATAGATAGATAGATAGATAGATAGATAGATAGATAGATAGATAGATAGATAGATAGATAGATAGATAGATAGATAGATAGATAGATAGATAGATAGATAGATAGATAGATAGATAGATAGATAGATAGATAGATAGATAGATAGATAGATAGATAGATAGATAGATAGATAGATAGATAGATAGATAGATAGATAGATAGATAGATAGATAGATAGATAGATAGATAGATAGATAGATAGATAGATAGATAGATAGATAGATAGATAGATAGAGATAGATAGATAGATAGATAGATAGATGAGATAGATAGATAGGTAGGTAGATAGATAGGTAGGTAGATAGATAGATAGATAGATAGATAGATAGATAGATAGATAGATAGATAGATAGATAGATAGATAGATAGATAGATAGATAGATAGATAGATAGATAGATAGATAGATAGATAGATAGATAGATAGATAGATAGATAGATAGATAGATATTTTTAACATGTATATAATGTTTAAAAATCTATATTATACTTTAATTTAAAAATTATATATACACATTAAAACATGTATGAAAATAAGTAAAATGTTCTGAATACTGTTTGTATACATAACATGTAAATCTATATATGCAGAAATTTTTAATGCTATACTGTATATATACCTCTATTAAAAATATTAATATTTATAAAAACAACAAAAATATTATTTTTCTGATAAAAATTGATGATATAAAGCAAAAGATAAATGTGTAGATGATTTTAATTGATGAATTTGAAACATAGGTTTAGCTGTAGTATTGTCACATGATGAACAGTAGTAACATTTATCCACCAATTAGTTGCAATGACATTAAAATTTAATTTTTTACTAATGTTATTTTTATTTAATATTTTTTCAATATTTCTAAGTAAATAAATGGATTTTAAGACTATGATAAAGTAATTGTATTAAAAAGTTATATATAATGTAAATTGTTAAAACTATGCATGTATGAGTGGATTGGAACTTTTTTATTTCTAATGAATAAGACACTCCAATTATAAGTTACTAATAATTTATTTATGAAATATTTTTAGATCCCAAAATTGTATGTATACTGTTTATTGAGATAATGAATTTAAATGTATATTGAACAGTTTTTTTCTAATAATTGATTTCAGATCTTGTAAAAAATATATTTATCTGGGTCTAAAACTAGAGAAACTGCCTGTAAAATAACTGTTTATAAAATTATGTAACAAACATAAATGTATTTATAATCAATTTATCATGACATTTTTTTAAATTTCAAAATGTTAATGTTATTTGACAAAATTATGATTGATATAGCATTTAAATAAATAATGCAATATGAAACCCTTTATATAAGAGAGGGATAATTCCTCAATTATTTGATTCAATTTTTATATTTTATTAATCGAAAGATAAAAAATATATTAATTTGCATGAGATAATTAAAATGAGTAGGATAATTTGACACTGACTTTTGTAATATTTTTAATATTGTTTAGCCATATATTCTATAATGACCTTGTAAAGTAACAATTGGCTCTCTTTAAAAAATAAAACTTATTAATATCATTTGGATATAAATGATAATTTCACAATTGTATTACTATATAGTATGAGCATTTTAAAATTTAATGATGCTAATGACTCTCATAGTTTGTTCTCGTAAACACATGTCATGAGAAGGATTATTTTGGATACTTTTAGAGTTGTTAATATTTAAAACATATGTAAAATTCAAGTTAGTAGAATGCAGTGTAAATGTGATTTTTTTGCTTATAACAAATATTTCACAAGTGCTTTGATTTTATATATATATATATATATATATAATAATTAATAAAGCAAGTCATATATAACATGACATTACTTTTATGAGCTTGTATATATATTTAACCCGTGCAAATCTTTGTTTTAACATATATATATATATATGTTTAGTAGATGAAACTATGGAAGTATAAGGATTTTGGTAAAGTTTGAATTTTTATCTAGTATTGTATTGCTTTATGGTTTTATATTTTATTTCTTACTATTATAGTCCTAGGCAGTTTTGAATTATATATATATAATTCACAATAAATGTGTGTAATAAATAAATAAATTATGGTATCTTCTGAACATTAATTAATAAATAAATTTCAAAAGTTATGATTTCAATTATTAATATGTATGCAGTTGATAAAGATTATGTTTTAATAATTAAAAGCATCCTTTTGCATTTCATTTATTATTCTGAATTTTTAAATGCTAAATGGTTCCATGGTTTTTATATATAATCAAAGCTGTGTTCAATTATTTAGCAATTGGAATAATTTATCATGTTCAATGTAAAATTAATCCGACTGTTGCAAAATTTTGCAAGTCTCTTATTTCAACTTAAGGAAAGTTTCTTCTGCAGAAGTAGTTTTCCAATGTTTTGACTAAATACATTTTTCTAACTAATGTGTTCTTGAAAATTGTTGTGATGATGTCTCAATATGTTTTTTTTATTTCTTTATTATTTGTGATGATATTATTGTTATTAGATTTTTAATAGATGAAAAACAGTTGAAAACAAATTTTGTAAACTACAACAAACTTATCTTAAGTAACTTAGTAAAAAATATTTCCAGAAGATGGAGAAAGAGACTGAATAAAGGATATCAATAATAACGATGTGTGTTTTGTTTGTAATCATATATTTTTATTTGGTATATGAATATTTTTAGACAGTGGAATATTCACAAACTATATAAAGAAATATAGAGATATTTCAACCAATTATGTATATTCTTTAATTTCTTTATTGTTTTGATTTTTGTTATTATATGCATAGATTTGTTAATAATTTCACGATGTAATTTATAGTATGTCTGTGTTATCAATTATAGATAATTTCATTCTAAAATAAATAAGTACATTGAATGTAATTGGTTTTAAATCTGATTTAACATCTAGTCTGGAATTCTTGTTGTACTTGGTCAAAACGATTTGCTTAAGAACTTATAAATAGCTCTATTTATTACACCATAATTTTTCAATTACATAAAAAGTTTCCTGGCTCAATTTTCAGAAAGAAATATCAATTTTATGCATATTATAAATTATGAAACTACATCTGGATTTTAGAAGAAGTAACAATGTGTCACTTTGAAAATAAAATATATAATTGTAAGTGTGTTGTAACAATAAATATAACTCTCCTATTTTAATTACTATGTAAGAATAAGTGAAAATTTAAAGACCAGAAAGTTTAAACATAAATAAATAATGCTTTTTTTTTTATTATGAAGACTTACAATCATCCTATTACTTTACCCTTAGCAATAATTTTGTTTAGACAAAAAAAAAGAAAGTAAACAAATTAGCGATACTTTATAAATTTGTTTCAGGTTTTCTTAATCTATGATTGAACAACAATATGATAAAGTGAGCACACATTGTATTAATTATTTTAGAAGTACACTGGATGACTTTTAAGAAAATATTAAAATTATGAATGTAACTGCAATAAAACACAAACTACCTATTTATGTTAATACATTTTATATGACTTTGAGATAGGGTCTTTTGAAAAAATTTAATAACCTGATCTATTTTATTTTGACCAAATTAAGAAAAATTTCTTTTTGTTAAAGATTTTTAAAAATATTTAGAAATAAATTACTGATTGATAACGTGTCCACTCTTTCTGGAAAAAGCATTGTGGAGAATTCTTCTGATGGGTGGGGTAGGACAAGAATAAAAAAGTATCTTTTTAACTTTAAAAATTATTGTCATTTCCTGACACCAGATGGATATGCAATTATATTTAAGCTGTTACAATGCGTTAATCTCTAACCATTATATATAAATATTTAGCATTGTATATTATTATTTATATATAGAGAGAGAATTATGAGGATTTTTTTAGTTTTTATGCTAAATAAACCATTAATGCACTGATTACATCTCTTTCTACATTCAAATAGAAAATAAAAGATTTTTTTGTAAATACAATGAATGGATAAATCATGAAGCAAAGTATTACAATAAATTTCAAATAAATTCAAAATGATTGAAATAAAATTATTACAATAAAATGCACTAGTTTTGTTTCCCTTTTTCAATCAATCAGTGCTTTAACTACTTGCTAAACCTGTTATAATGACTTTCTCTTCTCTGATCCTCTCTCTCTCTCTATATATATATATATATATATTAATAAAATCACATCATATATCACATGACTTATATAGCTTGCATTTACAAATATGTAAAATAAAGAGTGTGGTGTCCTACCTCATCATTGAAGAAAGCCATAGCTTGAAACCAGTTTGGGGATGGGTACTATCCTAAATAAAGATTTTTAATGTGTTCTCTAATAGCAAATATTATTAAAAAAAGCTTGTTTAAAATTATTAGTATGCTTTTCATTATATATATATATATAGGATGAAAAATTTTTCAAACAATTCTTAAAATCACTTCCAAAAGATATAGCAAGTCACAATTTACTATTAAATCAATGTTTTATTGCTGTTGTATTTTTTTTTTTAAAAAAAAAAAAACAAACATATTTTTGAGATTTTTTTTTTAATTTTGTTGGCTAAAAAAGTTGGGCTGATTTTATATTAAGTATTTTATTAAATTTTGTCTACCCTCTGCAGGGCCAATTACAAATTAGATGTTAATAAAATTACATTTAACAGCTAATAATTTTTATACCAATCTTTTGAAAGCAATTTCTGTTATGGCATTTAAAATAACTTATTGCTCCAATTTTTATAATTATTTTAAAATTTTGCATGATAAATTAAATTAATTATTTAATAATTTATATATAAATAAATCTGAACATAATAAAATTAGTAAATTACAATGAAGCAAAAATTATCTATACATTGGCACTATTCAGTACAAGCCAGAGTAAGGAAAAGATGCAGAAAAGTTTGTACATAAAATTCCTATCTAGTACCTACTCATACAATATTCTCAGACTAGTTTCTAGCTTGTGGATTTCATCAGTGAGAAGCCTTGGATCTGAAAGCACTGCACCTAGATCTAAAAATATAATGCAACCCTCCAGCAGTCACCCTTTATCTTATTAGCTAATTATAAAACTTTGAGTCCAAAATGAAAACACAATGTTTTCCATTCAAACTCATTAGCTTGTATAATCATATAGATCTGAACTCAGGTCAACAACCATACTTTTAGTGCCTTTGGTACTTTAATAACCACAGTCATCATAATCTTATTGAGCAGGATATGTATTAAACCACTAAACATCTCATGATCTACCATTATTTATGCTTACACAAGCTGTTTACAAAGAGGCAAGCCAGAGTAATTATCTAGTCCTATTCATCCAATATCTTAAGACAAGTTTCTAACTTGTAGATTTCATCAGTGAGACCCAATAGTATAATTGTGACTGTCATTATTAACCATCCATGAGGACACAATGAGCATTTTTATTCATGGCTTTAAACCACTCTAAAAACACTAATTTTTACATTATCATAGCTTAGGTATGGTCATTTTAAAGAGGAAAATGTACTATGTGATGCTTCCATTTTTAGAATTATTTTACTAGTAAAAATTTTAATAATATTTAGATTTAAAGCTAAAACAATGTGAGAAGGAAGACTTTCCAAGGCACTGATTAGTTGTTTTCATTTTAAACAAAATGGAGCACTTGTCAATGATTTTGACAGGTCTATGTTCTTTGTTTTGATTTTTAAAACAAAAATGTATATTTTAGAGTATTTTAAAGTATTTTTTTATATATTATAAACCATTTTGACAAAATATGTTGAAAATATAATTATTTTCAAAAAATAATTAAGATTTTAGTAAAAATTCTTCACTTTTACATGAATATAAATTGAGAAAGAAATCAATAAAATAGGCTGCATTTTCTAATAGAATATGAAATGTTCATTGTATGGTTTCCACTATAGATTATTTTTATAATTATAAAAAAAAAATACTTTTGAAAAAACTCTCATTTACTTTCATAATCTGACAAATTGTTACTTTGCTTTTTTACAAATAAAACTAAAATGAATATATTTTTATTGTTGATTCTGTAATTGACCAGTGAAAAGTTCAGAACTTTAACTCACCACACCAATAGAGATTTGTACAAGTTTTAAGGTTAAAATACCAAAGACACCAAAATGTAAGGATGCTGAACAGAGTTCAGATCTATATGATTATACAAGTTAATGAGTTTGAATGGCAAACATTATTGTGTTTTCATTTTGGACTCAAACCTTCATAGTTAGCTAATAAGATAAACTGTGAATTGTGGAAGGTTGTATAAAATTCTAAGATCTCTGTGCAGATTTTATGCATAAATATTCTTGCACCCATTGAATACTCTGTCTTGCACTGAGTGGTGTTGCTGTAAAGAGAGTGTTATCTTTGTGTAAACAGCTTGTATAAACATGAATGTTGATCTTGTGATTTATTTTTTATGAAGAATTATATCTCTGGTTAACAATTTTATATTATTTTTTCAATAAAACAATAAACTTTAACTTTGATTTTGGATAATGAATTTTTAAAATAATGTTAGATAAATTTAAATATTTAACTCAGATAAACTTCTAAGCTAAACTTTAAACTCTTTTTACAATGAATATATTAAAAATGTTTGAATTTGTAATTCTGCAAACAAATTTTATTACTATTTATGGACATTTATGTTGTGATCCAGTTGTTTTTGATTAACCTTTTCCTAAAGGCTGGTCCAAGTTACCTATTTTATTTTAAACTACTATTCATTATCTCAAGTGGTAACTACTATTCATTATCTCAAGTGGTAATTACAAAGGGATACTTAAGAAAAGGCATAAAATTGTAATATAGAATTGTTTATTTGTTTTTAGATGTTACAAATTGAATTTCCTTCAACATATTGTTCATTGTACCAGTCTTAACTTACTTTCTAAAGCATTTCTAAAATTCTTGCGAAGTGATGCTTTTAATGCCTGTATTGTATTTCCTTCAGGTCTTCCACATCGAATGTTTAAGGGATATTTTTTTTTATTCAGGAGAATAAAAAGTAGTCACATAGCACAAAATCCAAGTGAATAGAGAAAATGGATATGCTGGGTCATGCTGTTTTTGGTTTAAAATTGTTTCATACTCAAGGCTTTGTGCACTGGCACATTATCGTGAAAATCTACCATTTCCCACTTTACAACAAATTGGGATTTTTATTTTGATGCATTACACAAATGTTCCACAACTTATAAGTAAAATACCTAACCACTATGAATAATTCTGAGAGAACAATACTAACACAGCTGCATTTTGGCATTGAACTTCACTCTCTGTATTTTGGGGATGTGGTGGATTTAACTTTTCCATTAAATCACTTGTAAACTTGTGCTTTCCCAAAGCAGTTTACTTGTAAGCTTTTTCAAGCATTACAACTGCTTCCCCTACCATTTTCCATAAGAGAAAATGAAATTCTATGTTTTGACATTTCAGCCATCAACAAAATTGATGAATAAGAAAAATTCACCTAATAAAAAAGTGTACTACATGGTACCATAAATTTACTTAATGATGCTGTTTGGCATATTGATGCAGAATGGTCTCTACATGAAGTTTTCAGTTATAAAAGTATATAGTACAGTCAGATTGTTTACTAGATTATAATTACAGTTTTTGAATATCCCAAAATAATGCAAAGATAAAAAATAAATCATCCTTTATATATACTGCTATAGGATAAATACCTCTCCTATACTCTTTAAAGATGAATAGTAAACGAAAATGTGTTACATACTAGGCTTATTATTTTCTGAATGGTGAAGATTTGTCATTTTATATATTTTTTATTTTATCCTCTGTTAAGAATAGCTAGATACCTGTTTATTAAACAATATTGGATAATTAGTTGATTTAGGTAAAGACTGGCCTAAAACTGTTGAAAAAATTACAAATTTACTCAGATATCATAGAGATGGGAGGAAATACATTACCATTGACATGTGAGACTACAAGTAATTAATGTATTAGTTATTAATATAATTATTAATAATCATTAATAAATCATGATGAATTGGCTTTAGTATATATAAATATATGCATACCTTGTGTCAAAATTGGTTTTGAAATCAAACATATGACTGCCTTTAGAATTTTTTATATATATATATATATGCACATAATATCTAAAAAAAGAAGTTAAAACTTTAATAAGTGCACTTTATCCATAACATCTAATAATTATTAAAGCAGGTGTTCTAAATATGAAAAATGAAATACATTGTTTATAAATCTTTGATATCTGATCTTCATTATTTATTTATAAGAAGTGTACTTTAAATAAATTGATATCAAAGAATTTGCCTAAAGGACTTGATTATGCATTAAACTAAAAATATCCCGAAGATATTAAAGATATTCAGAATCATTTGACATTGTCCATATTTAAGGGAAAATAACAAATAACTTTTACTTGAAATTTTTTCTTTTTATAAATAATCTTTTTTGTTGATGATAATTTAATTTATTTTTAATTGACCTGACTGTTTATATATATATATATTTACATGTTTTTTTTTTTTTTTTGCTTAAAATTAATATAGCATTTTTAAATTTATAATGCAATGGAAATTATTTTATTTTAATAAGTATTTTTTTAACTAGAAATATGAAAAGATAAAATAGTTTTGAAAAAACTATGTTCTCAGCAAGAAGTTTTTGCTATTTCATCTCTATAGCAAGTTCTCTCTCTAGACATCTAGATAATATGGTACTGTAATCGAATGCAAACTGTTGATTAACCTTTATCGTAGCTTTTCACTACCAGTTATTTTTTGGATTTATTACATCCATTTCTATTTAATTACTGTTCATGTATATGTAGTATATATTTATAATAAAGCATCGCAATCAATGCAGAATTACAATAATATTGTTATAATCTTTTACTAAATATATATAAAACGTATAATTAATTCTCTTACGAATTTATTGATTTAACTGATAACAGAATTATATATATATATGTCCACAGATGGCGTTCTACCAAAAACGCCCATCAAGCGTATGTTTTGTTTACATAAACGTCAGAGTAGTTAGTATTCACTATCTCTAACTATAATTCCACTTTCAGATCATGATTTCAAGCTATTTGCTATCGTCAGTGAAAGACAGGAATAAAGAAACTAGATCTAAATACAAACTCTGAGCGTTTATGAAACAATTTCTATTCAGCTTGCAAGCGTGAATTTTTTAGACACTTAATGTCTTCAAACTCAGCATAGCAAACCAGATAGCTATATGGGTCTGATCTCAGTTCAGCATCACCACATAGTAGAAGCCTCTGCAATCTATATCATTGCAAGAAAGACCTCAAAGGTACATTTATGATAAACAAAAATGCAAGTTAAAAAACTTGCTAACGCTTGTATTTATGTCCACAGATGGCGTTCTACCAAAAACGCCCATCAAGTGTATGTTTTGTTTACATAAACGTCAGAGTAGTTAGTATTCACTATCTCTAACTATAATTCCACTTTCAGATCATGATTTCAAGCTATTTGCTATCGTCAGTGAAAGACAGGAATAAAGAAACTAGATCTAAATACAAACTCTGAGCGTTTATGAAACAATTTCTATTCAGCTTGCAAGCGTGAATTTTTTAGACACGTAATGTCTTCAAACTCAGCATAGCAAACCAGATAGCTATATGGGTCTGATCTCAGTTCAGCATCACCACATAGTAGAAGCCTCTGCAATCTATATCATTGCAAGAAAGACCTCAAAGGAACATTTATGATAAACAAAAATGCAAGTTAAAAAACTTGCTAACGCTTGTATTTATGTCCACAGATGGCGTTCTACCAAAAACGCCCATCAAGAGTATGTTTTGTTTACATAAACGTCAGAGTAGTTAGTATTCACTATCTCTAACTATAATTCCACTTTCAGATCATGATTTCAAGCTATTTGCTATCGTCAGTGAAAGACAGGAATAAAGAAACTAGATCTAAATACAAACTCTGAGCGTTTATGAAACAATTTCTATTCAGCTTGCAAGCGTGAATTTTTTAGACACGTAATGTCTTCAAACTCAGCATAGCAAACCAGATAGCTATATGGGTCTGATCTCAGTTCAGCATCACCACATAGTAGAAGCCTCTGCAATCTATATCATTGCAAGAAAGACCTCAAAGGTACATTTATGATAAACAAAAATGCAAGTTAAAAAACTTGCTAACGCTTGTATTTATGTCCACAGATGGCGTTCTACCAAAAACGCCCATCAAGCGTATGTTTTGTTTACATAAACGTCAGAGTAGTTAGTATTCACTATCTCTAACTATAATTCCACTTTCAGATCATGATTTCAAGCTATTTGCTATCGTCAGTGAAAGACAGGAATAAAGAAACTAGATCTAAATACAAACTCTGAGCATTTATGAAACAATTTCTATTCAGCTTGCAAGCGTGAATTTTTTAGACACGTAATGTCTTCAAACTCAGCATAGCAAACCAGATAGCTATATGGGTCTGATCTCAGTTCAGCATCACCACATAGTAGAAGCCTCTGCAATCTATATCATTGCAAGAAAGACCTCAAAGGTACATTTATGATAAACAAAAATGCAAGTTAAAAAACTTGCTAACGCTTGTATTTATGTCCACAGATGGCGTTCTACCAAAAACGCCCATCAAGCGTATGTTTTGTTTACATAAACGTCAGAGTAGTTAGTATTCACTATCTCTAACTATAATTCCACTTTCAGATCATGATTTCAAGCTATTTGCTATCGTCAGTGAAAGACAGGAATAAAGAAACTAGATCTAAATACAAACTCTGAGCGTTTATGAAACAATTTCTAATCAGCTTGCAAGCGTGAATTTTTTAGACACGTAATGTCTTCAAACTCAGCATAGCAAACCAGATAGCTATATGGGTCTGATCTCAGTTCAGCATCACCACATAGTAGAAGCCTCTGCAATCTATATCATTGCAAGAAAGACCTCAAAGGTACATTTATGATAAACAAAAATGCAAGTTAAAAAACTTGCTAACGCTTGTATTTATGTCCACAGATGGCGTTCTACCAAAAACGCCCATCAAGCGTATGTTTTGTTTACATAAACGTCAGAGTATTTAGTATTCACTATCTCTAACTATAATTCCACTTTCAGATCATGATTTCAAGCTATTTGCTATCGTCAGTGAAAGACAGGAATAAAGAAACTAGATCTAAATACAAACTCTGAGCGTTTATGAAACAATTTCTATTCAGCTTGCAAGCGTGAATTTTTTAGACACGTAATGTCTTCAAACTCAGCATAGCAAACCAGATAGCTATATGGGTCTGATCTCAGTTCAGCATCACCACATAGTAGAAGCCTCTGCAATCTATATCATTGCAAGAAAGACCTCAAAGGTACATTTATGATAAACAAAAATGCAAGTTAAAAAACTTGCTAATGCTTGTATTTATGTCCACAGATGGCGTTCTACCAAAAACGCCCATCAAGCGTATGTTTTGTTTACATAAACGTCAGAGTAGTTAGTATTCACTATCTCTAACTATAATTCCACTTTCAGATCATGATTTCAAGCTATTTGCTATCGTCAGTGAAAGACAGGAATAAAGAAACTAGATCTAAATACAAACTCTGAGCGTTTATGAAACAATTTCTATTCAGCTTGCAAGCGTGAATTTTTTAGACACGTAATGTCTTCAAACTCAGCATAGCAAACCAGATAGCTATATGGGTCTGATCTCAGTTCAGCATCACCACATAGTAGAAGCCTCTGCAATCTATATCATTGCAAGAAAGACCTCAAAGGTACATTTATGATAAACAAAAATGCAAGTTAAAAAACTTGCTAACGCTTGTATTTATGTCCACAGATGGCGTTCTACCAAAAACGCCCATCAAGCGTATGTTTTGTTTACATAAACGTCAGAGTTGTTAGTATTCACTATCTCTAACTATAATTCCACTTTCAGATCATGATTTCAAGCTATTTGCTATCGTCAGTGAAAGACAGGAATAAAGAAACTAGATCTAAATACAAACTCTGAGCGTTTATGAAACAATTTCTATTCAGCTTGCAAGCGTGAATTTTTTAGACACGTAATGTCTTCAAACTCAGCATAGCAAACCAGATAGCTATATGGGTCTGATCTCAGTTCAGCATCACCACATAGTAGAAGCCTCTGCAATCTATATCATTGCAAGAAAGACCTCAAAGGTACATTTATGATAAACAAAAATGCAAGTTAAAAAACTTGCTAACGCTTGTATTCGTGTAGGGAATGTCCACAGATGGCGTTCTACCAAAAACGCCCATCAAGCGTATGTTTTGTTTACATAAACGTCAGAGTAGTTAGTATTCACTATCTCTAACTATAATTCCACTTTCAGATCATGATTTCAAGCTATTTGCTATCGTCAGTGAAAGACAGGAATAAAGAAACTAGATCTAAATACAAACTCTGAGCGTTTATGAAACAATTTCTATTCAGCTTGCAAGCGTGAATTTTTTAGACACATAATGTCTTCAAACTCAGCTTAGCAAACCAGATAGCTATATGGGTCTGATCTCAGTTCAGCATCACCACATAGTAGAAGCCTCTGCAATCTATATCATTGCAAGAAAGACCTCAAAGGTACATTTATGATAAACAGAAATGCAAGTTAAAAAACTTGCTAACGCTTGTATTTATGTCCACAGATAACGTTCTACCAAAAACGCCCATCAAGCGTATGTTTTGTTTACATAAACGTCAGAGTAGTTAGTATTCACTATCTCTAACTATAATTCCACTTTCAGATCATGATTTCAAGCTATTTGCTATCGTCAGTGAAAGACAGGAATAAAGAAACTAGATCTAAATACAAACTCTGAGCGTTTATGAAACAATTTCTATTCAGCTTGCAAGCGTGAATTTTTTAGACACGTAATGTCTTCAAACTCAGCATAGCAAACCAGATAGCTATATGGGTCTGATCTCAGTTCAGCATCACCACATAGTAGAAGCCTCTGCAATCTATATCATTGCAAGAAAGACCTCAAAGGTACATTTATGATAAACAAAAATGCAAGTTAAAAAACTTGCTAACGCTTGTATTTATGTCCACAGATGGCGTTCTACCAAAAACGCCCATCAAGCGTATGTTTTGTTTACATAAACGTCAGAGTAGTTAGTATTCACTATCTCTAACTATAATTCCACTTTCAGATCATGATTTCAAGCTATTTGCTATCGTCAGTGAAAGACAGGAATAAAGAAACTAGATCTAAATACAAACTCTGAGCGTTTATGAAACAATTTCTATTCAGCTTGCAAGCGTGAATTTTTTAGACATGTAATGTCTTCAAACTCAGCATAGCAAACCAGATAGCTATATGGGTCTGATCTCAGTTCAGCATCACCACATAGTAGAAGCCTCTGCAATCTATATCATTGCAAGAAAGACCTCAAATGTACATTTATGATAAACAAAAATGCAAGTTAAAAAACTTGCTAACGCTTGTATTTATGTCCACAGATGGTGTTCTACCAAAAACGCCCATCAAGCATATGTTTTGTTTACATAAACGTCAGAGTAGTTAGTATTCACTATCTCTAACTATAATTCCACTTTCAGATCATGATTTCAAGCTATTTGCTATCGTCAGTGAAAGACAGGAATAAAGAAACTAGATCTAAATACAAACTCTGAGCGTTTATGAAACAATTTCTATTCAGCTTGCAAGCGTGAATTTTTTAGACACGTAATGTCTTCAAACTCAGCATAGCAAACCAGATAGCTATATGGGTCTGATCTCAGTTCAGCATCACCACATAGTAGAAGCCTCTGCAATCTATATCATTGCAAGAAAGACCTCAAAGGTACATTTATGATAAACAAAAATGCTATCTGGTTTGCTATGCTGAGTTTGAAGACATTACGTGTCTAAAAAATTCACGCTTGCAAGCTGAATAGAAATTGTTTCATAAATGCTCAGAGTTTGTATTTAGATCTAGTTTCTTTATTCCTGTCTCTGACGTTTATGTAAACAAAACATACGCTTGAAGGGCGTTTTTGGTAGAACGCCATCTGTGGACATAAATACAAGTGTTAGCAAGTTTTTTAACTTGCATTTTTGTTTATCATAAATGTACCTTTGAGGTCTTTCTTGCAATGATATAGATTGCAGAGGCTTCTACTATGTGGTGATGCTGAACTGAGATCAGACCCATATAGCTATCTGGTTTGCTATGCTGAGTTTGAAGACATTACGTGTCTAAAAAATTCACGCTTGCAAGCTGAATAGAAATTGTTTCATAAACGCTCAGAGTTTGTATTTAGATCTAGTTTCTTTATTCCTGTCTTTCACTGACGATAGCAAATAGCTTGAAATCATGATCTGAAAGTGGAATTATAGTTAGAGATAGTGAATACTAACTACTCTGACGTTTATGTAAACAAAACATACGCTTGATGGGCGTTTTTGGTAGAACGCCATCTGTGGACATAAATACAAGCGTTAGCAAGTTTTTTAACTTGCATTTTTGTTTATCATATAAATATATATAGTCTTAACAAAGGTATAATAATGTGAACACTCTTACAGAATTTCATATCCAAAAATATATAAATATATTAGAAATAATAAATCTACCGTGAAAGTCTTAAAATAGCAAAATTAATAAAGAAATATATTTATTAAAAATATATTGCAATTACTCATAATCAATATTAAATGCAAATAAATCCATAGCAATAAACGGTATTAAAATAGTTTAACTTGGTCCTATGAGAAATGCTCTTAAAATGTAAGGCAATAATAGCTATTTATTCTTAGCTACAGAATGAAATCAAGCTGGAAAATTAATTCAAACTGTCATCAACAAACTAAACTGATGAGATGTCCTTTGTCTTTCAGTATTTCTCTATATGAGACTGCTGAAAAATTATTTACTCTACTGTGAGGTTATTTTACTACTTTAACATATACAATATGAAACAATATGTATGTATATATATATTTAATTAGAAAATTTTCATAGATTTTATAGATATAAATATTTGAACTAAAACAAGAATTTCAATATATTTTTTTTTTTAATAAATTGTAGCTATCATGGCACTTCCGAGAGTTAGTTACATTATCTATCTAGAAATATCTACAATTCATTATTAGTCTTAATTAAATGGTTCTAGATTGTCTACAGAATATCTAGATAAAAAGAAGCAAATTTTCTTGGAAAGTATTTCAGGTTTGAATCCTACATCACGAGGATAGTAAGCCTATACATTATTAATCTCTGTATGTTAAACCATTTTTGTTAAATTTGGTTATTTAAGTATTTTTAAAACAGATGTAAGATATATTGTCTGTTTTTAATAGAAAAAAATTAGAAATAATTTTAATACTATAAGAAATAAAAACTAGTTAAAGTATTTAAACTTTCGAAGAAAAAAGATAAAACTAAGCTTATCAGTTAGATGTGGAGTGTCATTACTTTACTTGTCTTCTTTAGATAACTGATTTACTAATAACAACTTCACACAGCTGGTAAA